>NJRP01000007.1:1744473-1772638 GCA_003063835.1 Aphaenogaster floridana
AATACGCTCCTAAAGTATAGTGCATCATTTCAGATACACCCTGTATAATGACGCATTTGCGAATATAATACAATATTTTCTCGCGTTTTCCATTTAATAAATCCATGTAAATCGCGCACTGCCCAGAGAAAATCGTCATAACGTTCGCGATGAAAATTCAATTGGTCTTCATCGTCGCGGGAGATGCTTACAGCTTATTAGAATTGTGTTAATTGAACGTTTTGAAAGTCCGTCTTTGAAAGTTTACTTGTAACTTCAACATTCTAAATTAGTTCTATCGAATTTTACACGGGTCTGTAAGCAGCCACTAAACTTTTCTCTCAGTATAGCGCATACTCAACACCACGCTTCCTTCGTGTATTTCCTTTTTTTCCCGAGTTTTGTGATAAACGCTGCCAGAAACTTCAAGGATTTTGTCCGCCAGAAATAGGGTAGGGATTTGCCCTGAGTGGATCATAATTTTCCGTCCTACCGGTCCTCGACTCACTGCCTCCGAGCAGATTCCACCTTCTCCTCCGACATTTTCTACTTCTTGCCACTCCGACGTCGACCGTAGATCGACATAACAAGCTTTGTGGACTTAAAGGTCTTAAGAAATGCCGCATGACAACTGCGAGAAGCGCAGTACGATGGAATTCATCGGAAATCGATATTTATGGATAGTTCACCACAACCTGGCGTGGAGATTCAACCTTTCCGCAATCGCGAACCTAAATACACACTTCCGACGGCTTCTCGTTATTTTTTCTCTCCTTCCGTTTAACAACCTTTCGCATTCCAACTACAGCGTACAATTGATAGACTTTTGTATATCTGCGCCGCATTAATAGAATTTTTGTGCGCGCGAAATTTGCGGTGAAAATGGAACACAAATGGAACGTGCGCGTGAGCGGTTTTCACAAAGGGCACCATCGGAAACAGTATCGCACAATTCCTTTTCTCTTTTATTGGAATAACTGTTACGCGGAACTCACTGCAAAACATCGCGGCGAAAATTTCATTGGGCGTTATTCCACATCGAACTCGAACGTCGATCACGCCTCTATCAAATACTGTATCACAAAACGTGAATATCAACATTATGGTAAGAAAAAATATCGAATAACAAAATAAAATTGTTGGATCATTATTTTTTAAACAGAATTATAACGTAGCTTCTGCATACGTACGATTTTCAATAACAATACAGTTTCTATATACAGGTTTATCAAATTGTATCGTAATTAACAATCGAATTAGAAACTATTGGAAATAGAAGGCTATTGTTATTGGATTAGTTTTCTTCTTATTGTTTTTACATTTTCTTTGGGATATTTTGAACGAAAAATTGATTCGAGACCATCGCGGACCAAACTTCTCGAAGT
The DNA here is from genome assembly GCA_003063835.1 of Aphaenogaster floridana. Lineage (NCBI taxonomy): Eukaryota > Metazoa > Arthropoda > Insecta > Hymenoptera > Formicidae > Aphaenogaster > Aphaenogaster floridana. The sequence goes on from NJRP01000007.1 coordinate 1,745,838, forward strand.
CCGCGCAAATCAAAGATTTCCGATTTTTATCGGTATTACGATTTTATGGTAACGTTATGGATATTGCCTTGGACATTGCGGAACCATAAAACTGTAGTAAATTCCTTGTCAATGTAGAACATGGAGTATTTTCCTAGTTATAGTTAAAGCAAACTTTTGCCTTGCTAATAAAGTATCTCTATCGATCGTTCACCCATTAACGCTTCGAAATAAACTTGGAATCTTTAAACCGATAAAATGACATTCAAGTATAGACGCTAATTGGCTAAGGTTATATATAATTACATATATATTTTTGTTAAAGAATTTAAGCTGCAAGTTGAAGATGTATCCGCACGCCGAATTGTTATTACATGATATTATAGTTTAATGGTTTACAAAAATTGTTTCTTTAACAATGTAATAAATTGCACTTAATTTTGGAATTTGGAGGGTGTTAATGCGTAAAATTAACTGCATGAAAAGAAAGATGCATTTTCAAAGCAATAGCGTACAATTATGAAGATTCCAGCTCGGAAGTAGTCTCGCGCCGAAGGATGAATAGTTGAAAGCATAGCAGAGGAGGTAGGAGGTGAAAAAAGGTAGATCGGTCTTGGCACGTCCTGCGAACGCATTGTGAGTATTTTCTCTTGCCGTTTCAGTTTCTTTCTTCAAACGCATTCTCAACAAAACTCGTTGTCTGGGATCTTCGCTACTTAAACGTTCATCCAGACACCACTGCGGCGCCGACGGCGTCATAATTGCGCAAAAACTAGTCCGTTTTAATCGCGCGAAGTTAAATGCTTGGCTGAGAAAAATGCTTTAAATTATCTGCTGTTCACGGCTACTGATACAAAGAATTATGCACGTCGCGGATTTTATTAATACTTATTATCTTCTATTTCATATCTTCTATATCATAAAAATTCATTACTTTATTACAATGCGTCTTTGGCTCGTTATTAGTATTATTAGCATCGTAAACGCCGCTATTGCTCATCGTTTGTATATTTTCCTTTGTGCTCTGAAAAATTATGGAATTTATAAAGATCGTAAAAATGTTAATGTGTCTTTGGACAAAGATTACAGAGAGAGAGAGAGAGAGAGGGGGGGGTCTTAAAATCACTCTATGTATGTTTGATATCAACGTAAGAAAAGACATACAGATATTAATTTTGTCTTTCGAATAATTGTTTATTCAACATTAAATATTACACTATTCATGAATTCGAAAAAGCATATCGAATGCGTTACTGGGATTCTGTGTTTCGTTTGGCGTTCTCTATCACGGATTACTTCGACACTCGAGAGAATCATTGGATAAGTAGCGCTCTTCACAAGGCTCCTTGAAGAGCTGCCTTTAAGTCTCGCAGTAGCACTCAAAGCGAAGAGATTCGTCGAGTCCTTCCACGTGGAAGAGCGTCGTCCTTTCTCTTCATCAAGCCCGCGGTCCTTTCTGTCCATTTGCCAACCAAGCTATCTTCACTTGTGAAAATACGAAAGCAACCATAATGTAGATGGCCATTCGGGTATCGGATCGTGTACAAAAGAGTGATGAAAGGCGTCTGGTACTCGAAGGGACAAGAAAGGGAAGATGCGCTGGAAGGAATTGCGGCGGACAGTTTGGCGTGGAACCATCATATGACCTCGTTGTATATCTCCGTGAAAGCTCTGAAAGCTCCGTTGACTCTGGTTGGCCCCCAAAGAACTTTTTGAGAAATGGGAAGGAAAGTTATTGAAAGAAACCGCGAAATGCGAAAAATACGCCAAATAGTTCAGTTAATATCGGTGAAAATCACGGCAAGCGTAACGAAATATGTTAAAAGCGCATTTAAATTGGAAACTGAATGTACTAAGATATAATATAAAATTGCACAATTGTGTACATCTCTCGGTCTAATAAATATCCCGATTAATTGACATATGAAAATAAAAGCGAAAATGAAAAATTATCGGTGAATGAAAATGTAGAAGTACTTCACAGAGACATAACACGAGCGCGAAGCATTGAGTTTTTGTTGAAGTGGCGGAGAGAATAATTTTTGCACGATGACGTGGTTAATAGATAGATGCCTCGCTTTAATTAATTTTCTAATCAATATTTTCCATTATGTCCTTCCGCCGCGAGCACTTAAAAAGAGTCCGCCGTGATTGAATCGCAAACAGGGCGCTCAGGGGGCGATGCCGTGACGAAATGATCCGATTGTAGGATAAATTAGGAAATGCAAGGCGGTTGCCGCAATGTAGATCACTCGCTATTGAGCGAAGAAGTAAATTTGTCGCGGCGGAATGAACGGAAAGCGCCACGGAGTTAGCCGCACCCGTCGCTAAGTCAAATCGTTTTCCGATATTGCCGAAGCCCCCGACTGATAATTAGGAGTTTCCTTTAATTGAGGCGATTCAATCGGCCCCTTACTCCGCCCCTCCGCCACCCGATCATCAGGGATTTTTAATCTCCCCCAGGGTCTATGGTTCAGCCAAGGTGGCGCGGACTATATTTGCATGTATAATTTCTTTCGTATGAGAATCCCATAGAATCCCGCAATTTATTATTCGACGCATTAATTCACTACTCGAGGTCGTAAATGCGGATACTACGTGTCACGATGTAACATAGGGGAGTAACTTAGAATTAATTTGTATCAGATTATAACTATCAGATAATATATACGTGTTATCAATCATACTCTTTGATGAAGGTAATATAACCGCGCGAATATCGAACGATATAATTCTTCCACTCTGCGTCAAGAAAAATCGTTGTAATTATAATTTTTATAAAAGCGCATATTTTATCCCGCCTAATTTACATGCTGACGCCGTAATCGCGCTGTCGAGAATTCTAATCAGCGATGCGGAAAGAGAAATTCCTTCGGGCGAGATGTTTTATTTTGCTCTGTAGGATAAAAGCCACGCGGTCGTAATGGCGCCGTCGCATAAAATAGCCGCGATTTAAGAGTGGCGTAAATCAAAATAACACATCCCCGAAACATTTCTCATCGTCCGTGCGCGCCCGCTGATACGTATGCGTCGCGCGGCCGCAAATACAAACGCAACGTAACGCGGGAATGAAACCGGGAATTCTTGGGTATTTTAAATCCTCCATCTGTTACGCGGCTAAACGCGATACACGTGAATGAGAGTAATTCTCTTTTGATTATTCATTGTTCTACGTTACCATGGCTGTTCTACGTATTACATCCGGATAAACCGAATATCCTCTAATTTTATTTTACAATTTCGAACGCGAGGAATTCAATTCGAATGCAAAGCTGGGAAATTGCGAAATCAAGGAAAGAAGCTTCCCTTACGCGGACGTAATTCGAGACGATCCAATGGTAAATACATGCGCTGTACACTATGTTGCTTTAATGATACCCGGATGTGCAATAATGTCTGAGACATTGTGCGGCTGTAGTTTATTTCAACCGTGATAAATGGCGTACGATTCCATGGACGCAGTTACAGATGCAAGATGTACTGCAAAACTTAAATTGTGTCGCGCCCTTATCCGATTAGAATGACTTGTTTCTGTTTCTTACCGTATGAAAGATAGCAAAACTTGCAAATATATTTGATGATAAATTAAGCAAATCAAGATTGAATTTCCGTATTAGAAACAGTTTAAATTTAACCTGCGTTGGATATTATTTTTCGCAAAATATACAAAGAATAATAATTAAATTAAACGCAATGCATTTACTATTTATTCGAGTAAATATCCACGTGAATGTGCTATTAGGTTACTATTAATTGTAGTTATACATGAGCGTTTTATGCATGAATAAATGGACGAATATTGAATTGCCGAAATTAATTAAAACTGAATTCATAAGGAGAGTACATATAATTGCGGAAGTAGATTTCACGACAATATCTTAAATACGAAAGGAAACATATGTACACTGCCATGCACTTCTTGCGGCTGCATTCAATTGCCGAAACTTTTCCGTTTTTTTTCCAATATTCAAGCTACTACAACCTTACTATTGGATCGCCGGGATTCGAGCAACGCTTGCTGCAAATCTGGTGCGAATCAACATCGCGGAAACAGCACCCATTTTCGCGGAATCCATTTTACTCAGATAGCATTTCGCTTGTTGCTCCGATACAGTCCGATGGAAGAAAACTGCGTTTTTTGAAACGGAATAAAGTCGGAATTTGAAGTCATGAGTATAGAAAACGACTGTGATTATTTTCCAACGTCGCGGAATTTAATGCTCTATTCTGAGATCTTCCAGCCAAATGGATGAATGCTCGAAGAACAGACACATAGACAGAATGAGGTCGTTTAGAATTAACATTAATAATAGCAACGTTAAAAATATTTAGTTTATTGTTGGATATTCTTCAAATTCTAAATTGAATATCTACAATACAGAATATTATTTCCCATATTAGTGATTCGTAAAATATTATTATATGCCTTTTGTTAAATTTTTTAAATAAAATTATTGGTAAAAAAAAGATTAATTTACCTGGTGAAATGTCATATTTTATATATCAATACGTTTGTTATGTGTTATAAATGAAGTACCATTGAATGGAAAAAGTCCGATATTCCAATGCCAGAAATATTCCTGTCAGTATCAACCAAATTGCAATATTCATCCGGGTAAAGAATATTTTAATCCATCACACGTTATTTTTACAAAGGTCATTCACCGTTCGTTTGATTATACTTCTCTTAGCTTTGCCAAATAGATACTACGCGACTGGGAACATCCGATTTGATTAAATGTTATTTATTGCGTTATATTAATGCAATAATAGCGTGGCGAGATTGTCGATATTTCATCATTGTATTTGCAATATAAAGAAAGAAAGGCGAATAATTAAAAAATCCTTTTCAAGCGGAATAAACTACTGCTCAAATGAACATTGCTGTTTAATTGCTATAATACGTCTTGATTCCCACTTTATTGCAGTATACTTTATACAATACATCAAACAGTGATGTGTATTTTCTACTAACGTATTCCGGCATAATCAATTAATTTCGCAGTAAATAAAAGTGCGATACCGGAATGAAGCAACATTTCCGTCAGGATTACTCTCGTGAAGGTTCATGAATGAACTATCGTTGTAAATAATTGAAGTCCTTTCCACCGCAATGTATTAACAATATATAGCAACGTGTTCAAAGCATTTCTAAGTAAACTGCACAATGTCGTGCATTTGTTTATACGCAAGTTATTTTGGAGGCGTTGCCGCGCACGTCGATTTAAGGCATCATGCCGGATTCGATGGAATGCAGGTTTTACTACTATTGTCGGCAATATCGGATCGATATACGGCGAAATAGGCGGCGCGGCGCCTCACGAAATAAGGCAGTTTCGAATGCCATTTCCCTCGATCGCTGCGAATTGTCGACTAGCTCTCGAGAGTCTTGCGGCGAAACGTCGGTACCCACCGAAACGTCTTGGCAGACTTTCCGAAATGGAATTTTGCCACGAGGCCCCCCTATATCTCATCCGTTCCCCATGTAGCGCGTCTGGTGACGAAAAATACCCGGGCCGGGCTTTGTATGTTTTGCCGGAGCTTTGAAACCCTCGAGGAGCGAAACGAGATCTTGTTCACACATGCATGCGCGTATCCGACCGTGCGCTAATCTCAGTTAGAGAACGACTTGGATCGTGAAAGCCGACTTCTCGAGTGCCGGGCCGTGCCACTTTTTTTTAACTCTCCTCCGTGATTTCCGCTTCCTGCGAGGAGTATCGGAGATATAGACGCACGGTCACGTTAGCACAGTATATACGTCTTATAATATCAAAAGAGCCTGTTCCAATCTTATGCATTCCGCACTTGGATTTGATGCACTTGCATCCGGAATCAATATCTGGGACCTTTGTGTATACACTGTTCCTTTGCGGATCGGTTCAAAGCCAAAATGGCTATTATGCACATAACATCTGACCAAACAGACAGTGAGCAATTTCAGCTGGTCAATATGGAAACATCATCCTTGGCATACGGGAATCTTCCGCGAACAGAGATATTCGATCAACTTGGAGGATCAGCGTATAATGCCCGTTAATCCTTCGAGATGAGATGAAACGGGGGACGAAGTCCGGCGGAACTGGAAACGTAACCGGAAGTTTCCTATCTTGTTCGCGCATGGACAGAAACAAGTCTGATAATCTACGCGAAGTGACATAGTTCGCACGTATCAGTACATAGTTCGCGCGGAGACTTTAAAGGTGTACGATATTGAACAATATTGAATGATTTTGAATCATATTGAACGCATCTCTTACTTCTCAAAATATTTCTTGCTTTCAAAAATAACTTATTTTAAAGAATTAATTGTTTTTTGATACACAAATATGTATGCATAAATATATGTAATATCATACACTCTTTAATAAGTTGGAAGACGGCAGTCGGATAAGACGGCGATAGATGCGTTTTACCCTTTCTCTTTCGCGAACGGTTGCAGGCGGCGCAAAATCAAGTCAAGCCGGAAAGTTTTCATCAGATATGATCCAATAATTCACGGCGCAGCTGCGACAACGCGCCCGTACCCGCGCGCGTCTTTATTAATAACGAGAATACCTACTTTTTCAACTGCACACAGAAGATGCAGGCCTCTCGGTAACGCAAACACACGTACACACACGCATGAACACCATTCGCAGCCAGCCGACGGCGCAGACTTGCAATTAGCGGCTTAATAACTTCGCCGCTTTGTAGGAATTAATTGGAAACCAATGAATGCGAATGAGGTTGCGAGAACGTAGAAGTTCCATGGCGAAGGGAATCTCCCTATTGTCTAGCCGGCAGTCCCGAGCTAAGCCAATTATCGGGCGTCCGGAAACGCCGAGATTTGGCGAAACTAATTTATGCCAGTGGTCTTGTGATTCCGCTCTAAGATCGCCGGCGCATACTGATTACCTTAAACACGAATCCACGCAATCGCCAAAAAAACCGATCAACGAATGCCGATCGCGATGATATCGCGATGACACATGTCGCCACGAGTCTCAAATCTTTGAGTGCCACATTATCCCTTTAAAAACTGAAATTATGCAACGAAATAAAAGGAATAAATCTACTATTTAACCGTCTGAATTACTTATTCTGCTACTTGTGCTAGATATACGTTTCTCGTTACTATTTTAACAAGAATAATCATTCTCCCGGCAAGAAAAAGAGAGTGAGGAATATATTACTCGAGTGTAGGTAATACATCCAGAATTGACTCTATATCCGTCAGGAGATCGGCACTTATGTATGTTTCGACGACGTAGAGACGAGAGAGATCCGATGAAGTCACAGGATACATCAGTGGAAATGGGAAATACTGGAAGCGTAGAAATCATATTCTCGTCCCTTCTCGGCGAAAGTTCATACATATGTTGGGATCGTTTGAGTTGGCTCTCCGTGGCTGCTCTCGTTTCACCTTTTTATCCCCTCACAAAAGAGTACACTTAGCCCTTAATCCTCCTCCTTATCAGAAATACAGGGAGTAATGCGACAATCTTAAACAATCCTGGAACTTTGATGCCTCGGTTGTGCCACAAAGAGAATTTGAAAAACTTTCCGAACGACAGATTTTTCGAGTAAGAAACTTCGCGAATCTTGTTAGCCGATGGTTCAAACTTTCTTCACACTTTTTCTTCCATGTAACATAATAATATATACTATAATCGACCTAGGAGTATGACTGTATAATCTAACACAGTATTTTTCCAGTTTTGCTCAGGATTCATATGCGCATTAGATGTAAGATAATTATACTCATTTTTATACTCATTTTATACTCATTTCCAAACAAATTTAATTTTTCCAGTGTCCGCAATTACAGTATTGAATGATTTAGATCTTATTTATTATTAACTAAATATATGCAGAAAAAGATTTAATGAAATATTATTAGCAATAGATATGCTCTGAATAAAAATATGTCTAGAAATATTAAATCTAATTAAGAAAAGAAATATCTATTATAGAAAATAATTTAATTGAGGGGTATATTTTGAAAGTGGCATAATTTGTAAATTATTATTTTAAACTTTTACTACATTAATTTTTCTGACGTAAGATAAACTAATGTAATATTGATTATTTAAGTCTATTTTCAAATGTTCTTTTGTCGCGAATATAGAAAAGTTATATGTAACTGGTGAAATGAGTTCACCTTGCTCAATAATTTTATCCAATGCGCATATAAATTCAGCAAGAATAAAGTGCTGCTCGTTCCTACTACATGAACCTGCTTTCTATTTTAAACTGCGTGAACTTTTGCCCCCAATGAATTTGCTGCTACACTTTAATCTAATTCGACGATGTTGACGCGATTAATAACCGTGTCAAATCGAATTAAACCAGCGCATTTATCAGCCGTATCATCCCCAACTGTTAATTTCCATACATTTAGCGCCTCTTAAATTACCGAATATATAAAAGCAGAGAACGTTGCGCATTTTCCTGGAATACCTATTTTAATTTAAAGCAGATACTGTATATTCCTCATTTATGTGCATTTTATTATCAAACACGTATTATCAAACACAAAGTCAGATGCGTTTATCATTTATGCATCTACCCTGTAATATGCAAACTAAATACATGCATATACATCATCGGCGAACTTTTTAGTACGTTTATATCAAGCTTTAGCAGTATTCCGTTTTATGCTTTTCATGACAGCGACGATAATTATAGTTTCCATATTTCATTAATCATAGTAACGTTATTATTACGGTTAAAAAAACTCGTTATCCAGACATCAAAAGTAATTTTGAAACAAGAATATGAATTAAAAACATATGTATAACTAATTCAAATTTAACAGGAATCACATAAATCCTGTTTTTGTGATTCCCCCCTCTTTCTCTTTCTCTCTCTCGTACACAAAATCTAAACTATCACAAGGGAGGTCTATTAATCTCGTTTTGTAGACGACCAAGACGACGTGGTCTATGAAGGCTTTAATATCGGTTGAGTCTAAGGACGGATAAAGAAACAGATTACGAGAGAAGCGAGGCCCGAAGCGGGCCAGCCTAGAAAATGATTCCTTTCTCCATCTTAAGCAACGAGATAGAGATAGAAAAAGCTTGAAGAAAGAAGTTAGCTCGGCGCGTCTGAGTTCGGCGATCATCTCTGGGGAAGATTAAAACTTCCACCCCGCTAAACTCCACTTTAACCTCCACCATCGAATGGGATGAGTCCCTTTACTCTAGTCAGACTATCGAGACTACTCTTTCTCTTATCACGATCCTTTTGCTTTGAATAAAAGCAGTGGTTTTAGATTCTTAGTACGGTCGGTGAAAACATTTTTATGTCGCTGGCAATTCAGAACGTGCGTGACTGTAGACAATCAACATAAATGAACTTGGAACTTAACATATATCTACTGATAACCTTTAGACTACCGGAAAAGCCACTTTTCCGCTCTGAACAAATCTCGAAATTCTGCGCAATGTGTATGTTATTTATATAGATAAATTTTTTGGAAAAAAAGAATACTATTTTAATAAAAAAATGCCGGCAGCGTAAAGGTTAAAATCGTAGAAGTTATTTAAACTTTTGTTATACAAGTATACATATATGCAATGTTAAATTATAAAGTAAATATTTTTTTATATTACATTAGTATCAAAAAGTTGAACATTTGTCATACAATTTGTTCACGTAGCATTTTGGCAAATAAGTTTAACCTTCAAGCGGGCGCGCGGTCTTTTGAGACGGGAGAGGTCGCGCGTAGTCGTTTCGATCTATTACAGTTTTAAATGAAATAGAAAAGAAAATATGTAAGTAATCATTTATTTTGAGAAATTTGTAACATAATCTTTGGATTTATTAACATTTTTGGTAATAATTTTTAGAAAATAGCAAATTAAAACAAAAAAATTCAGGATCTTTAGCAGTTTTTCTAACAATTATAATCTTTAACAGTAGCAACAATCTTAATATTTTAAAATTAACATTTTACTTGTAGTAATTACTAAATATAATTTTTAATTTTCTTCTGCACCACCAGACTCTTCATTGTTGTAGCATTCGCTGCAAATAAATGCAGTACGGTTCCGACAAATGTTTCTGAGACAAGATACACAATGCGTTTTAGACTGTCCTTTTTTTTTTGGAAGGACATATCTTGCAACTGCCTCTGAAGGTAATGGAAGATGTGCTTGCTTCAGACTTATCATTATCGAGTTTCAACTGGTCTCTTATGTTTCGTTTGAGTCTTCTGGGCAAAATAATTATTTGCACCATTTCATTATCACTAAATGTTTTTGTTATTATGTTTTTGTTTATAAAATCCATATAAATAAACGAAAGTTTTATTATCAGCACCAACGAAATAACTTATCGTAAACAGTCGCGCGTAACCTTTTCAATGCTACTATCGTTGGGCGAGCGTAGTCGATTCGACGCAGGATTTGCGAGAAAGGAATGAAAACAGTTTGTATGTGTTCGTAATAAACCTATCACAGGCTACTAGAGATGGGAAGTCCCTACGATGCGGCAATAGGTTTTGATTTAAGGGAATTTTCTAGGTGCGGTCTTTTCGACGCCGCGCGACCGCTTGAAGGTTAGATAATTAAAAAATATATTATATATGTTTATTAATAACTAATTATCTTTTTATACATTTGAAATATTTTACGATATACTATAATGAGCGAGTACTGAGTAATTGAATTCTAAGATAATATGGAATATGATATAGCGAAATAGATTATACTACTTCGAGAAGAAGTACATTGGGTTTTTCTCCATCGCGTGGTTGATGAAAGATCGTTTTTTTCTTATGAACTTTTGTTCACCCACAGGTTCAATTAATTAGACGTGTTAAGGATGGTGTTAGACCTTTCTGAGAGAACCATAAACTTCTGAAGCATGGGGATCGCGAAAAAAGGGTCTACTACTTGCACTTTCGCCACGACCCTCCGGCGAAACACGCACTTGTGGTCCCCTAAAACCAGCCCTTCGGTGGTTAATTCATAAGGATGTAAGACCTTTTCTTGTCGAGCTCCTATGCTTTAATATTTGATCTGGGTTTGATGTAGCTATCTGGTTGGGAAAATTTTATATACCTATATATATTTTTTTCACAGAAATATATGATAAAAATATTTCCTTTTTATGCTACTTATAACGAATAAAAATCCTCTATAAACATTCATTATCGCTAATGAGAGATATTCGCGTCGGAAGATCTTCGACGATTCAATGACGTTACTAATTTGTCTTGCAAAATTACGGAACGATTAATCTTATTCGCGGACATCCGGTACGCGTCAACTCGGCATCCCGAAACTCGTTAGACCAGTACTGTTAATTTTCGGATCTTAACGCATTCTAATACGTGACGTATATTCCCTACGACAACGGATTGTCCTTACCATACGGACTGTCGTCGGGCGATGCGGCGAGACGCGCGGATCCATCAAGATTCGTATGCACAATGGCGATAACGATCTCTCTCCGGAATCGCACAACAGTTAAAGCAGCTTCTCTCGTAACGTGCACTTAGGCGGTCTGATACTCCCGCACAATGCACGAGGCGCGAGTGCATGCGCGCGCGGGTAGCAATACGATATACCTGGTTTCACCGCAACGCTGAAGACCGGCGTCGAAGAACTTGTTCAAAATAGCCGTTTTCGAAGTTCGGGGGCGATAAACTGAAATTTCGTTTGAGCTAACCGGTCGAAGCATTCATGCCCGACCTGATGCGCCTCGACGCTCGCGTATAGGAATTCGTGGACATTTCTATCGCCGGTTAACATTAACTGCAAGTCTCCACACTCAACTCCCGTTCGAATTTCGGCGCAGTTTTGTGGCGAGCGTGCAGCGTGTACCTCGTGCATGGATGTGGTTAAGAGCGGAAGTGCACAGTGAGAACAAGTTCCTCTCTGGCGGACTGGACGGATAGTGGCTAATTAAATTTTCATTGCTTAACGTATATTATAAATAAACACAATCACCCGTTTGGATGTTCGATTTTAATAATACTTTCTCTAATCAAATCCTGTAAGAAAATTATGCCTTATGGCAAAATGAACACAATTCTGAACACATTTCTAATGCGGCAATATTGAATCGTCGCGAATAAATCAGTATTATTCACGAAGTTACAATAAATACAATTATTTACTAGCTGATACTGCTTTGCTCTAGATAATCATTCACGCAGACACACAGATAATCTGTTTCAGGTATTAATTGGTATGCACTGTTATAATTAGTTATTTGTTGTGTCCATGTTACTATCTAAAGCGAAGGAATAGTAAGGAGCAAGGGAATAGACAGAATCAAAGGAGCAGCCAAGCCGCGAGAACAAACAAAGCGGTAATAGCGGTGTATCGTGTAATGTTGGAGTTAGTGCTCTTATTATACTTGCGTAGTGCGTTTCACTTTTCTAAAGCATAGCCGCATAATTGAACCTAGCAGCGGAAAGATCGGAGTTACCGAGACGGGGATGGTTTTCACTGAGACTTTTATCGGGGCAATCGGGAGCAGAATGATCTCGCCTGCTTCTTAAGAGGCGTCGTTTTCGCAATCGACGCTCGCGCGCTCTTACGAAGGCGTCGTTCCTTGGATCGTTTATGCATAAGCCCCCCTTCCCCCTTCTCCCCCCGGCGCATCCCCACGCACGTTGCTGAGCAAACGTGATATTACGATGGGGGTGTGCTGGGGAGGAGTCGAAAGAGGGTCGTCGGGGAAAGGGTATAAGCTTGTTGGCCTGGCTGCTGCGCGAAGACGTAATGGGTTCTGTTTCTGGCCCCGTGGCTGAGATAATAAGGAGTGATAGTAGGATTATTAAGGAGCGCATCAGCACGCGCCGTCTGCCACATATCATTTCAGGGGTTGAGATGCTCTCTGAAGATCCCGTCTGTCGCTTCCTCACCTGAGGAATTTCTGAGACGATCAGCGACGAGGGCGAGAATATCGATAGTAATGTTGCGGGTCGTTATTACCGCGCCCGTGAATACGCGCCATAATTAAATGAAACAGTTGTGTACGCGTCATCGTGACCCGTGCAATTTAATAAGATCACGATTTAGCGTTTCTTCGGATGCAGTCTGGATTGACAGCGCATGTTATTTATCATTGCTGTTAGAAAATTGTATAAATCACAAGATTGCCTGTCAACATGAAATTTTCGTTCGAAATAATTCTTATTCGAGCAAGAAATAATAATGAAAGTGTCAACGCGCGCGGCGATAATAATGGCATATACAAATAAAATAAAACAAATTGTTTTTAATAAAATAATTTTATCTCGTATAATTATTAATCGTATAAACTAATTAATTATAACATTATGCTCGGAAGGACTACATATGACATTATAATATGGAATTTATTACATTGAAAACGAATCTCTAAATATTGAAGTAAATGGAATGGAATAATACATGTAACGCATCGTGATCATATTGTTTAAAATTCTGCAAAATATTATAAAAAATTTGTTCATATCCGTTCGCAGTAATGTTTTTCGTCTGCTTTCATTGTAATAACGGGCAGGCAGACGAAACTGTTCACTTCACTTCTTCTTTACACACAGAAGAGATGTCCCGCGGCTTTATCGTTTATCCCCGTTAGTGAATTCAGCTTTCTGTTCTTTTTTCTTGAGCGGACGTCGACAAAGAGGGACGAACGTGGCAAAAATTTAAATGGGAGCAAGAGAATCCCGTTGAAATTACATGCATTTCGTGCCATGGGGAAACTCTGCGCAAGAATTTTTCATGTTAAGCGTTGAATTCGGATAAGATGGTTCCAAATGCGATAGAAGTGCAGTGCAGAAGGCACGTGTACGGAAGATCTTCGCATCGCGACAGGATCTAATCGTGGAAAACCTTACGAAAGGCTGTTTGCGCTGTCGCTTGACAAGATATTCGTTAGATTTAACAGCATTCGCCTCGTCAGTAAACAAGGCTCCGTGCTGCGCGCAATCTCCTTCCACCTGCGCGCGGATCGCGAGAAGATCCTTGTATAAAATTGCATCTCGTACGAGGAATCGAGCGCGGCAAACTCTCGTAAAAGTTGCAGACGGATACCTCGCGCGCTCATTTTTAACGAAGCAGAATATTAAATCTCAGCCGACGAAAAACCGGCGCATGTAACCGCTTTCGCCGTGAGTTACGACCGCGGCTTTCAATCCGCGACGAGTATAAAATACGATTATAAGTTTGTATATAATTTACATGCGCGATATTAAGAATTCCGACGCGCTGCGCCGTAAAAGGCAGAGGGGAATGATCTCATACTGTGAAATTCCGCTCGTATCATCGCGTTTCTAGCCGCTACGTGAGCTCCGCATCTTCCACCTGCATTTATGTATTCTGCAAATTGTATTTTGGCGTATTATTACGTTTTCATTAACAAAGCGATTTAAAACTAAATAAATGAGCGTTTTTAAATGCTTTTATTAAAAGCTTGTATAGAATAACCTTCAACGCGTCTATCTAAAAAGTTAAACAATCGTAAATGTATCCGATTTATCAGTTTTATGAGCTATCGAAGTGACTAATGGTGGGATTGAATATACGGTTTTGAGGTGATACAGATCGAGTTTTTCCCTATTAAATATGCTACAGAAAGCCTTCTTGAGAGAGAGAGAAAAATATGCTGAAAAATGTAGATCATTTTAACGCGCGAAGAATATTCTGAAACATTTCGATCTATTCGTGATATTGCGATGTCAGAAAGAGTTTTTTTCTCGCACAGTTCTCGAACGATACATGCTGTGAATAATATGGTGACTTCTGCACATTATTTTTGCAATTAATTTATTTAATCTAACATCAATGACATCTCAAAATTTTTATTTTCTCAAAAATTATTAAATAAATAAATCTAAAAATAAATTGAATCTCTCGAAGTATAATCTAAGGTCTATATTCCCAAGAGATGAAAAACGAGGTCTTGATAATATATCTTCGATAATTTTTCTAGTCACGTTGAATACAATGCGCTATTCTGAAAAGGATTGCATTCTCCGTTCTTCTCTAAGGAACCACTTGCAGCTTTAAAAACAATACGCATTTAGCGTAAAAGGTCTCGGTGGACCGTAACCGTAAAAGTAACACCTGCGTTTGTACATGTAACTCGTTCGGGCGGCCTTTTTAATAATTTACGCGGCGAAGACGGCACGATGCCATGCAGCCGACTTCTGATAAGTACGCCCCTACGCGCAAAGCCACGTAGCTAAAAAGTTGCAGCTGCACTCGAATGCTTTTCCACCAGGCCGACAGTCAAAACTGCGCGGCTGTGGATGCGCGAAACGCCTCGGGCTCACCCTGTTTTCGTGTTTATTTACGATGCCACGTAGTCGACACGTTTTTCCGAAAGCGCCTTTCCGTTTTACGCCTCCGTAACCATACCTTGCCCTTCCTCCCTCTAACCCTTCTCCTTTCTCCGTTTGCCGTATTCGATCTGCTTGCTTGCCCTTTGTCGCGTTACTTTTCAATGCTCCTCGGAAATTTCTTTCGGCCGTCAAAAGAATTTTTGTCAGACGTTTTCGTTCGCCGTGCTTCGCTCTTCGCGTATCCGTAAACCGGAATAGTTGCTTACGCAACAAGCATTACGGCGTAAATGTTCAATCGAACGATTTCTAGGACACGGAACTTTCTTTCAGCGGAAGATCTCTGGCTGAAAGGTGTAATTGGCGTTTCGTGAAAGATTACCGAGCGAAGTAAACTTTGTGCTAATCTTGGCAAACGGCGAAAAATGTCTCTAGGAACTGGTATAAGATGGAAAGAAATTAATTGCGACCATTAATTTTAATACCCAACAAAATCTATTTAGAGAGAGAGTAAGCTTTTCTAGAGGTGGAAGCGCGTTCCTGAGATTGGTTCGTTTACTACCGTGTGTAACGACCATTTCCGTAGCGAGCACTTTTCGCATTTACGGCGATTCAATTCGACGGATTAAATTTGCTGTAATACGCTAATAAAGATACGCTCTATCTCTCACCGTATTCCTTTAAACATTATTTAATAAGTTTACGAGCGATATATCCGAAATGATATTCCGACCGACCGCGTCACTTGTACGAAAGAACGATGGTGAATTAAATCGGCGACCATTACGTTAGAAAGGTCTTATCCTACGGATAGCCACGAACAAACGTTCGCTGAAACTTACATTATTAAAGAAGTCGCGCTTGCTGGATTTCCATAGCTAGAGAGGAACCAAGAAACTACTTCCATGAGAATACCGATGGATTTTTTCTCATTGATTCAATGTGGTGCACCGAGTCGATCCGAGCGAAGGCATCGAAGAGCAGCGGGGTTGGTGAATTATTAAAATCGAATTCCTTCGAGTCTCTCCCGGAGACAGAAAGGGTTCCGCCGCGATGGGCTGATGGGACGAGGGGACGCGATGGGAGGTAGAGCGCGACGTTAAGGGATAGGAAAAGACGGGAGAAGAAAAACGAAATCCATCGCGATATTGGCTGGCAATTGACGCGAACTTTGAAGACGTCGCCGTCGGTCGATCGGAAGCCGAGCCGCATTCTACTTATTGCTCGCCTTCGTTCACGCCCAAACCGTAACTTCGCAGTCTGGAAAAGTAATTAAATGATAAAAGCGCCGATGAAATTCACATTTCACAGAAAGGTACAATCAAAAGACCCATAAATTGAGGGTAGCGCAGAAAATCTAAAATATTTTCTTGTACGAATATTTATGTTTCGATACGTCCGATGTAGGAGAGTTCGACGTGTTAAGTATCACGATCTCTTGAAAACCAATCTATTACACCGTATGTACGAACAATAGTTTTTTCACATTGTAAGATCAATTTTACATTACGAATACAGAAATTGTCGTCCGCACTAGTCGAAAACATGCCTGTTAGCAAGGACTGAAATTTAATATATGGCGATGTCCCATCCCCAGCAGGACTGGACTGATTAAAGCTCTGAGTACCATGTATTTCCGTCTTCGTCGGGTCGTCACGAATGGTCCTTGCGGGCATGCAATATCGACTTCAGTCCCACATCGATCAAAGTCACACATGCCCGGATACGTACTTCGTAACTACCGTTCATATATATGTACGCTTCGTTTCCAGAACTCTATCGGACGCAAACGAAGACTAATCATCATCGTCCGAAATGCATAACACCGTCATTTTATTATTCACTTCGCTTCTTTTGACGCGTGCGGAGATTGCACCGGGTTACTTTTATGAATAAGGAAAAAGAAGAAAGCTGACGGATCAAACGGAATGATTTTGCTTCGTCATACCGCCGTAACCGGAAATTTGAATTCCGTTCGCGTCTCGTACTGACTGCGCCCTCGCGATTTCGTCGAGCAAATACAGCACAGGTCGGAAGAATAGCCTCCCAGAGGCGTTGGCAAGTTTTGCCGCGTCTACAGTTCGTTTCAAGGATATCTGGTATGCGCCGTAGGCAGCGGGCATATAATGCAGGTTCGGTCCGCACATAATGGTAATAGTTGGCTCCGATCCCGAAGGCCTATCCCGCTTTTGACCATGTTACCTCTCTCACGCAAACACAATCATACACACACACACACACACACACACACACACACCTGTCTCTTATACACATCTAGATGTGTATAAGAGACAGCTCTCTCTCTCTCTCTTTCTCTCTCCCTTTCTCATCCTCCGCATCCTTTCACCCATTCAGTCCTGTCGCTGCATGTGCATCCAGTGACACGAGGACGTTCCCTAACGAGCGGAATCCGAGACTATCGATCTAGTAACGCAGTGCAGAGAGTACAGCTCAGTACTCTCGTCGACGCAGGAAGCAATCCCAAATCCCCTGTGAGTACGCTTCGTCTACTTCGTGCGATGTAGATTTCGACTGCCGAGAGCGATCGGAAGTCCTTGGAAATATTCAGGCTAACTAATCCCGGTTCGCGATTCGCTTCCTCGATGCAACCCCAGAAATTGGACCTGACACGCAACTGTTAATCTATCTCTAGCAATTTTAGTTTAAATCGAATTCCAGATGGAAGAGAAAACTTTTGCGTACAGATCGCGGGCAATCTTTTTTACTTTAGCGTGGTTGTGTGTTTACGCGAACGTAAATTAATGCTGCTTTTCAGGAAAGCATTACCACGGAAATCGAGAGCTGTCGCATGAATTAAAAGTTTCGAGATCACAGGAACTCATCTCCTTTAACGTTCTCCTCAAAGATTCTTCACGAAGCGTGCTTTCACCTTACACAAATAACGCCCTTGAATCTGAAGATGGGAAACATTTGCGTAGCGTAAGTTAAAACGCCGGTAAAAGCAATGCGACGTAATGGAAATTGCTGCTTCGGAATAAAGTAGCGCAAACAACTTTACGCTTTACGAAAGTTTTTTCAACCGCGTTATCTCCTGTCCCCGCGGAATCGCGCGTTGCGTTTCACGCGGTGACACGACGATCGTGTACTTGCATTCTCGGATAAAAGCGAGTTTTTACTTTCCGCATTTTTTAACGAGCTTGCTGATAGCTGTGGAAATTCCGTTGTGCGAAACACCACAGAGTTGCTAACAATAACGTTTCACGCCGTGATAGTTTACTGCAGCGTTTACTTTCTCACAGTAAAATAATTGCCACGTCGTAACATCGGATACACTTCTTGACAGCAGTATTTGTATTCATGGCGTAGTGTAACATTCGTGTTTAACAGACCGATGCGTGCAAATAAAATACAGCGCGTATCTAGTTAGCGTTTGTTTCGATTTTACGGATTTATCAATGACTGAAAGTTTGGACGCAACTCTTCATGAATTTATAACTGTAACGTAAATTCTGCTTTTGTTGGTTGTGAGTTTATCTTTACGTGTGCGCCTCATTCTCTGACTCTGCCAAACATCGAAATATTTCTGCCCGTACACTGTTAGACATTAAAGGATCAAATTTAAATCAATTTTTTGGATTAAATCATGTTTGATTGTTTTTATCTTTCACGTGTATCAAAATTTATTATTTTAACACAAAATATATGGTTAAAAAACAACCATATCGAATCAACTCATTTTTGGTTGAATTAGTTAGTTTTGACTTATGTGATAGTAAATAGAAAAACCAATTTTGAGTCATTTTAATACATTCCTTGAGTTAAATTATTTAACCTAATTGTTCTAATTAAATTATAACAACATATTAGATAAGAGCAGTGACGACCTATAAGAATGATTATAAATGACTCAAATTTGGTTCAATTCAACATTACAAATTTAACAGTGTAAATGCACGCTGCTTTACTCAATTGAATGTTATTTTATTATTTACTGCACGCGAGACGCTGTCATTATCCACACATTGAGCAGAACGTTTGCCTAAATTTCCAAAGTACTTTACATTGCGGAATTGGGTAAAACGTGGAGATCTTTAAATTTTGTTGCAACGAAAAAAATTCGATTTTGTCCCAGTCCGCCTTCACACTGATGACCGACATCTGAAGTGTCAGTTTAGTTAGCGATTCATATTTTCGGACACACGTTCACGCGCGAACGGTTAAAATACGGCGCGCATTGTTGCGCGAATGACCTCTAGTTTGCAGCCCTTCTACTCGTACTATTCGCTACCCCCTGAGGGCATAGACCAGAGTTTTTGCCTCGGTGCATTAGGAACGCGATATTTCAAGCTCTGGACCCAACATTGGCCCTGTCTCCCCGCCCGCGTGCTTCGCACACGAACTCGCGCACGTATGCCAGCGTCCCTTTTCCCTGACCCCCCTAAAACCACCGCAGGCGATTCTGTCTGGTTGGCTCTGGTTTAAAAACAATCGCTATAACCGCGATCCCCGGGCGCTTTTACCGGGCGTAACAACGCCGAACGCTGACCCGCCGGGCGGCGGGAGAACTTTTCGCTGACTTGAGCCGGCCCGAACTCCCTGTGAGAGAAGATTTCGCATTTAATGGCGTTTTGCGGCACGGAGACCCGCTTGTCGTTTCGATTATCGTGTTTATTACATTGAGAAAAGCACCTCGGAATTTACTATCGGCGCTATTGCTCGCGATTTCTTTTCCTTACAACGATACTTTTACGTTTCGATAATCGATCGTGAGATTTTCAAGCATTCAAGAAAACGGCAGTGAGGCACTTTAAAATGATTCTCGTAGTCTTTTAAGCCTATAAAACGTATTGAAATCTTCTCTCATATGCATACAGATGGGAAAGTTCGAGTCCCGTCGAGACATACATTTCACACTTCTTTTATACAGTTTTATAATATTATCTCTTTTCGCATAAAATTTATTTCAACCACCTGTAACTCACGATAATTGCCATATAAAATATAATAGATAGAAATTTATTGTTATCCTCAGAATTACAATCACCGCTTACGTTCTTTAATATATATATAAAAGATTTTAATCTACTTTTATGTTTCTTTTTCATATATTGGACGTAATAATATAATTATTACCAAAAGGATTGAGATTTAACTGGAGTTAGAATTTTTATTTCTTTTGAAATCTTTCTGTGTGTCCATATATCTCAATTGCAAAAAAATTGTATTACAAAGTAATATACATGTAAGGCCGTTTTTTAAATCTAAGATATCAACAACACAGAAGTTGAATCTAATCTTCACACGGAAAAAACGATAAGGTTGCCACAACCACAATAATAGTAATATTGGGTATACAGCCACGTCCTGTGGTTGTCACATTCACATTGTTTTGTGTAGTGCATCTATATATGTTTGTCTCAACATTCACTATGTTTGTCTCAACATTCACTATGTTTGTCTCAACATTCACTATGTTTGCTGTACCAAATGCATATAGTTGCCTTTACATCAATGTGAATGTGACAACCACAGGACGTGGCTGTGACAATCACAGAACGTGGCTGTACCAAATGTTACTATTATTGTGGTTGTGGCAACCTTATCGTTTTTTCCGTGCACTAATTGAATAAATTAGTCACTCCCATTTTTTGAAGGATGGTCTATCATCATGCACGAATTATGTTTACTGGAAAGTTTTCCATGAAGCTGTTCACTGAAGGTACCATCTACGTTCAATCGACCGGATCTCTGCCCCATGGTCTCGACCATTTTCGCAAGTATTTATCGCCGCTCCTTCCGGTCTCGGATGATGCATCGATATCCGCAAACACCATGGCACGTACGTTTACGGATGCTGCGGTCCATCGAATTTCCTGCGTTGCGGCATATTTTATGAATACATCGATGCATGTTCTATTAATTATCCCATAAAAATTGTATTAATATTCTCGATGTCAGTTGTTAGTCTCGGCGAGCAGTTAATGTTATATTCGTGCGCAATCTTAGATCATTATGACGCGTCATTATTAAGTCCCAGGGTCCTATTATAGGACGTATACGCTATGTACGTATACAAGTACATAGCCACGAGCTATACATACATTAGTAATGCAACAGAAGTCCGCAGTAAATCTCAGCTTATAATCGCCGACGTACACTCTGCGGCAATAACTATAACCGTCAATCGAGCTTCTCGTTGCTTTCGACGACAACAAACTGGTGCGATCTTTCTAAATGCTTAACTCACGCTCGAAAGAGCTGTGTCGTGATAGGGAGCTGCCGATTCTCGGTTTATGGGCGAATTTATAGACGAAGCTGCATCGACGGCCGGTCCTCCGTTCCGGCACTAAAGCCGCATTCGTATTTATAACCGGCGCCGAGCACACCGGCAAAGCGAACAATCCCCAAAAACGCTTAATGCCATGGCTAAGCAGCAGAAATTCCGCCGATACCTCGCCGTCGCGGTACATTTTTTTGTTCTTTTCGCCCACAACACGCTTGCGATCGCAGCTGAAAGCTGCGTTCCGGCGGAAACTATAACGCGGTATTGCGAACGCGAACGTAGGATTATCGCCGTACTTATATGAAAGTCCACTCGAGCGCGTCCGATGCACGCATGTGTTTCAAAAGTTGTTGGAAATGTGCGAATTAGCCATGCGGAAATGATGAATTTTTAAGTGCAGAGAGAAGTATTGTTCCGCGCGGAGGACAATGCAGCGTCTGTACCGACGCAGATTTAATTTCTGCTTGGTCGGCTCTTTTTTTTGTGATTCGGCGTAAGTACGATGGTGTAGTCTTGTATTTTTATTTTCGGCCACCGTCGTGTACAGACGCAATATTCGAGGTACGTCTATTACCATTCTTTTTTCTCTGCAAAAGGGAAACTGCACTACAAAAATATGGAGCTTCACGTTTATTTGTATTACGCGAATTGGGGACTGCTGGGAGGCAGCATAAATGAATTGAAACAACCCGAGGCAGACGAATTTGTCAACAAAACTCGTCGTCTAGTGAATGGTAAAGTTGAATGAAAACTTCTCGCGGGGCACAACTTCGGATTAAACGAACCGCGCTTGCGGCGAACAACAAGCCTCGGGTTAACCAAGCCTCAGACTATCAAAGTTCTCCATCGTTTTTGCATATCGGATTCATGCAAATACGCCACACGCCAAATCTTTCGCATCCTGAAACGTCTTACAGAAAACACTCGCGATCGATATGCAAGACGTTTCAGAAAGCTGTCGCCTATTTCCTTCATTTATGGATTCATTTAAAAGTTTATTATGCTTATTACCGCGATACACAGAGCAAATATCTGTCTTTACATTGTTTATAATCTTACAACAATCTTACGAGCTTATAATATTAAATCCTTGATAGTTCTACGCTAAATCCACGATACAACGAGATATCCGCAAGTAAATGCACGGATCTTTGGATTGTAAGTAGCACGCTTGAATTGAAATCGGCTTTACGTTTCTACGGATGTTCGGCATTAAGCCAAAGCCGATTATGATAACTTACCTATCCTATCCGTAATAGCTATAAGGGGTTGACTGTTCACGCTGAAGGAAGCTCCGCTTGCCCCTGCTCGTGATGCAAATTGGTCCAAGCTCGGTAACCCCTGTTGACCGCAACCGATTAACGAGCAGTCGCGAATCGTTAATGCTAAGAGCTGATACGACGAATTAACGTGATTAGTATAATCTATGGCAAGTATCATAAATAAATAATATGAACGAAAATGAGCGTAATTGCATAATATCATGAAAAAATGTGCTTTTTTTAATAGTTATTAGATATACTTCGTTTTAACGCTTATCGGATATATAAAAGGATTATAATATTATAATCTTTTTATGTCTGATAAGTGTTAAAACGAAGTAAAACAAAAAGCAAGCGTGTATAAAATTTAATATAACGGATAATAAAAATTAACAGAATTAATATTTCTGAAACACGATGAGAATGTCGAAACGAGATTTGAGATGTTCCAATTAATCAGGAAAGGTTTTCTCCAAAAGATATATTAGCCTTCTATCGATCTCATAATGCGCTTAAGCGATTACAACATTAATTACTCGATTAGTCTGTTAGATGCCGAGGTCAGGTATACATATAACAGAACTCCGACATTACTATGAAAATAGACTAATGTTAATAGCAGTATTAGCAAGTTTCGTAATTTCTCCAACTAATATATCGCATAGTTCTAAAACCAAATGATATCCTACGTTGCGAGTTAGTTCCTCTAGCATGTTATTATTTTAAAACGGTAAGACACATTCTGAATTCTGCAATTTATTGTGTTTTACTTAGTAGTTAAAATTTAGTGTTAAACTATCGCGCGTTTATTTCAGATTAGCGCCAGTGTTACAAATAACAGCCGGAACACACTCAATTTTTACTCAATTTACTCGCTAGCTTTGTCAAAATTAGTCGAGCGTAAAAACGTTACGATTGTCGGACTAGGGAAATGGTTTTTGTGGAATTCAATACAACGCGTATGTACGCGTGCACGTCGACGCATATGCATACCCCTCTGTTTGTATACGCATTATACATATTTATAGGGGACAAAGCGATATAAACGCGAGGGAAAGGGGAAAGGGTGGCAAGTGCGAAGCCAATTAAAGTGCAAATGCATGGAAATGCGGGTAGAATGCCAAGCAGCACACTGACCGAGAAACTATAAAACCAAAATTCAACCCGACTAATCAACATCCATCATGCCATATCAACATATCGAATTTGTCAAAAAAGAGTAGAAAAATGATGGAAAAATAACAAGAACAAACAGTAAATATACTCAAATAAATAGTGAGGTGAATAAAATTAATATAGAAAATTTTATATATATATATATATATATATATAATATATATAAATATATATTATATATATATATATAATATATATTTAACGTTTAAACTACCTATATATATATATAGGTAGTTTAAACGTTACATCATAGACTTATATAGATATCTATATAAGTCTATACGTTACATGCATCACCGTAATACATTTGAATGGATGGAATTGGAAGCGAAAAAAAAAATACAACTGAAATTGAAAATTATCGCAAAAATCGAGGCGTTTCGTAAACGAAGCTTATAACGATTGCGTTAGATTATTTATATTACGATTTCATGATGCTTTCGGGATACTGCATTTGAAAAGCTGTTGATATGAAACGTTTTAAGCTCTTAATTTAGCGTACTATTTCCGATGTGAAAATGTATCGAATCATGTTCTATAGAAAATACAAATTAACACGCACTTGATTTCCGACGATGGGAAATAGCGTTTATTAAAAAGTCAATCGGTGCGCACGGACGTGAAAAGAACACGGCAGTTTCGAAATTATGCAGCAACGACCGGCACGGCTGGTACGGCCTGTTTCAGCCAGATATTAAGGTTAATAAATGAAACATAACAGGATTTCCACACGCCAGTTGCACATGGCGGAAGTTGCAGCGTAGCCAGCACGCTTTTGCTTTGCAGGGAATTCAAGCGCTCTCAGCTAGTTGAGAATCGATCAGCGCAAAGTCGTTTCGTATGAAACTGCTAGAAGCCCGCATTATTGGAAATCAGCTTACCACGTGGCATCGACTGCAAAGTAACAAATTATTGTACATGACACTCGCCATTGTCGATTCAATATCTAGCGGGTAGAATCTGATCCGGTAAACTGCGAAACATTCAAAGACACATTTCCATCGATATCAGCGATAAATTCGATGCGATCGACTATCGGAGCTTATAATTTACAAATGCTATTTATTATACCGTATTAATCCTTTTACACTCAATATTCTGAATGAACGCATCTCTTTTATATTTCTAATATGCGAATATATTTTTAATATCAATATTGCTTTTCTATAATATACGGATATATAATACTCTGAGCTACAATTTATATTATTTAGCAGGATTTGCGATTTCCAAGTGAAAAGATAAATAGCGTAAATATAAAATCAATTTATGATATATAACTCTTTGAATAAATAAAAAAATTGGTTCGCAAAAAATCAAATAAAATTTCAAAGCACAATTAAATCTGCAATCAGATCTGCAAACAAATCTGCAATAGAATATCTTCAACTGTAACCATTTTAATGCGTTTTAAAATCTTTATATACTCTCGTGATATACTTAAATAAAGATTCCAGGCAGAATCAATATTAGAGAATTCCATCACGAATATTCTTCATTAATTCGTAATTTTTTTTATTGGCTGATTAGCTCGGTGCACAATATTTTGTTTTAGTTGATCGAAAGTTGAGTGTGAAAAAGACATGTCTATATATCTAGTTTTCGTAAATCAGCGTATGCAATAAATCTGGATAAAATGCTAAAGCTCGTTCTTCCGCCTTAAGTCGAGCGAAGTAGAATCGCACCGCGCTGAACGTGACCAAAGGAAAGAATACGATAGCCCATTCCTTTAAAGCTCGAAACTATAGTATAGGATTACGGTTATAGTGTGCTCTCGCGGAAATCTATTCGATATCGTGGAATAACGAGGACACGGCCGTCGTAAATGTTATCGAGGTCACATAATTCACAGTCATCGAGAAATGCGTTATTGTGGCAAACTGCGATATAAATTGATGTACTGCATAAAAACGATACCAAAATTAGATCTTTCATAAAATTGCACATGCAACACATCTTCGAAATCATCAATGGGCTTCACGATAATAAAATATAAATTTGGCCAGAATAATTCTCCCTGTAATATTTTATAATTTGAACCGTATTCTGTTCGAGTAATGTCACCGATTAAACACGCAATATTGATTTCGTAAACATTGCGAAGTTGAATTTATGCTCCGAATTCCCGGCTTGCGAATAGTTTCGCCGAGTTTTGGCCGAGCAGTTTCTGTCAAGTGACAAAGATAATGAACGACCTTTGAGGGACCACATCCGCTGTTCCGTCTATTACCATAGTAATACCGTCGGCTTTCGTCTATCGTGAGCAGCTGTGCGAAAGGGCTCTTCGGACACAGAGACGCGCGTTTAAACGAAAATTATTAGATACCTGCGACGGCCGACCACATACGGTAGACTGCGGAGATGACCATTAGGATGGACCGGTCCGCATATCGGGCGCAGGATGCACCCCCCGATCTACGTGGCGGGCTGATCGGATCGGTGAAATCGAGCAGCGTCGACTTCATTAGAATTTAACGCCGTGTAAAGTGAACGCTAAGTGGATCTCTTCGTTCGGCTGTCGTCCGCTGCACCTGCAACCACGATTTTCCGTGGGTTACCTTAACTGCAGCTGCTCGCGACACCTCACATTTTTGGCGTGTCCCCGATCTCTGGCTGTGTCATGTATTTTTCGAGCAAAATCTGTTTTCGAAATTTTAGTTTTTTACGGTAGGTCTAAACTGTTGAAAGATGAAACTTCAAATTTAGCGCAATAAATGTTTCTTACGTACATTTGTCTTATTTTTTTATTTATCTGCGGTTTCATAATTACTTTTTTCATAGATTTATCTTGTTTAGAAAACTTTTGAGTCATAGATAAAGAGCACGTCATTAAATCATAGTGAGTGTAACTAATATATAACTAATATATTATAATTGA
>NJRP01000007.1:1773263-1786350 GCA_003063835.1 Aphaenogaster floridana
TTACTGCTGGAGCCATCTATTGACAAACAGCGGGAACTTAGTTGCGCACCTAATATATACTAATATGTGTAATTATAGCGCATTATAAATTATAAATGATTAACGTTGTCCGACGATCTATTGATCTACTTTATTAATCACGTAATAAGTTTATGAGGAACGCTAATCTGTATCTAATAAACATACCGTGGATAGACAGTATCATATAATCGCTTATTATTGGTTACATAGCCTGCTAATTAGAACCACATCGGTTACAAGATAACTTTATTATGTGCATAACGTGATTTACGTGTACACACACTGAGAGAAAAATTTATGATATTTGTGACTATAATGAAAAGTTAAATAATTATGGTTAGGTGCACCATTCTTATAGTCATTACTGCAGTCATTATAGCAGTAATGACTATAAGAATGGTGCACCTAACCGTAATTATTTAACTTTTCATTATAGTCACAAATATCATAAATTTTTCTCTCAGTGCAGTATCATCTATATGCCCGAAACGAACGTATGCAAGTTTAACACAGAGGTGGTATCACTTTATTCGTGTGTATTTTTCCATCTCGTCGAAACCCGTTTATTGGTACAAAGAAAATACTCTTTTTGTGAAAATACTCTTGTTTTATATATTCACGTTAGAGTGGAATATAATTTTTGCTTTGGTAAAAATGTATAATTTTTTGCTACAACTACAAATTTAATCAAAAATGCGGCAAAAATATAACCAATACACAAAACCACGTGTAAAAAATACATTTATTATGACATTGGAAAAATAATTGCTTTTTACCTTGGATAGTTCACGAAAAAGCTCATAAAATAATATTGAGATGAGAGTGGCTACCCAATGGCTATCTGTAATAATAGCCATTTAATAGCCGTCAGCCTCTGAATAATCGAACGGAAAGCGCAACGTCCGTGAGTGAACGCTGTGGCAACAGTAGGATCCCAAAGGATCTGAAGAGAGGAAAACTAAGAGAGCGCCACAAAAGCCGTCCGAGTACGTCTTTGTTTACTCCAGACTATCTCCGTTCGCGTTTTCGTCTTTTCTCTGATTCCCCTCGCTCACTTTCGGTTCCTCCTTGCGGCGCGTCTCTGCTCCTTCGCTCTCCGAGTATCGCCTTGCAGTCTTGGCAGGACTCCTTTTATCTCGATGATATCGCGCTCGTCCCTCTCACTCCATCGTTTAAACAAACTTCTCTGTAATCGAGACTGAATCGATGGATTAAGAATCCAATTGCGAATCTCTTTCCCTCTCTCTTTCCTTCATCTAACATCTACCTTATGTCCCACTCTGCGCACCGTAAAATCCCTTCAAATGTAACCCTTAAAACAAGATGCGCACCGCTAGTTGGTATCCGGGAAGAATTGTGTAGGACGGGCGTTTTCCCGAAATACGTTTCCACCATTGCAGCATCGACGCGCACGATAGGATATCTATAGTGGTAGAAGTAAAAGCAGCAGCAGCAGCAGCAACAGCAGCAGCAGCAGCAATAAAGCTTGCTTTATTTTTACTATCCCTCCGGCCAAGTACCGCCCCGTATTTCCTCGAGATATTGACATATCGGGGGTGCCGGGGCTTCTCCTCTTAACGCCCTTTTTACACTGGCTCGGAATTTATGTCTTCTTCCTCCTCTTCTCGTTCCGCCCTCCACTCTCTTCGCCCAGCACCCTCGTCTTCTCCGCCTCTTCATCTCGCTCCCGCGCTCTCTTCTATCTTTCTCGTCTTACTCCTCGTCGACGGTGACGGTTTCTCCTCTCCCACGCAGCCCCCCAATTCTAGTCCTCTCCTCGCGTTTCTCGGACAATCAATCACGCACGCGTATCTCTGCGTTTGCAGAATCAACCGGAAATCTCTATTAAAAGCTGAATCGTCGCGGCCTCTTTTCTCGGTGTCCTCGATCGATCCCTGCCGATCGTTTGGCCGTAGAATGACGTAGACGCAATCGTTACTGGCAACGATCCATTCGTCGAATACTTCCTCGACGAACGGGAACGCCATTTGGATGTAAAATCACGGATTAGGAATCCCGAGAAACGGATGGTGTCGAATTTTCTGGGCGACAGTCAACTTGGAGAGGAATAAGAATATGTAATCTCAGATATGATAAGAAACTTTTGACGCGCATATCCATGTGAAAATCTGATTGTTGCCCTTATTGGTATTTTATTTTACAAAAAATGTTTTCTTTCAATTTCGAAATTGATTTTAAAATTACAAGGAAAAAATATTTCGTATTATCGCGATGTAAGATTGATCAAGCAGAACATGCAATGACACCTCCAATCCCAATGACACCTCAATTCCGAAGCGAGGTGTTAAAGACTTTTGCCAAGGTCGAATTCCGCAAAGTCAGCTAACACGACATGACGTTCACTAACTTTTTGCGCAATCGGGCGAGAAGTTTCCTCCTTCCTCTCTCTCTTCGTGGAACGCCGCATGCAGTTCGGACGACGGAGGGGACCTTTATACTATATTAATAACCGTGTTTTTTGCCGGTTCATCGAGCACGTTCGGAACATCGCCAGATGAGAGAGGCGACGACGATAAAAACGCGAAAGCACCGCAAACGCAATCCGGTCAGTGGACGCGGAAAAACAATGAACAACCGCTCATCAAGCGGGTTGTATCCTTGCCTCCCTGCCCTCTCTCCCTCCCCTCCTCTCTCTCTCTCTCTCTCATTTTTCGTTGCATTTCTATTTATTGGTGCCATGGGACGTATGGCTGCGTAAGGGTGCGTTGTAAAAAAGGGGGGCACGATAGTGCGCTACGAGAGGAATGTGGGGGATGAGGGAGAATGAGAGAAGCGCGAAAGAGCCACGAACACGGCGGCGAAAAACGCAATATCGTGCCCGGAATGTCAAGCAGAATGAAAGCAGATCGAGTGGACGTTCAAAATCGTCCGACAAAGCTCGCAGACCGTTCACCCAGGATTGAGAGTCTTCCAGTATGTAGCTTCGATTGCTGAAAAGCACACGACTACGCCTCGTTACGAGCATTCGGTTACGGTCGGAATTCTCCAACAGCAGCTAGCGACCGTGGTCGATTATAGGTCAACTTTATTTGACATCGATGAATATACAGTTACGGCAGTTAAACGATTCGTCGACGCGCGGTGTATTCGGTCATTCTCATATTCTGCTATTTACGTATCGAGTATGTAACTCCGTCATACACATTTCTAGAATCAACAAAGAGCCTAGTGTGCAGGTTAATCTCGATGCAACAGGAGTAGAGACATTATTGACATTACATTACCGTTATCTTTATGCAATATTTGCAATGTCGATCAAGATATAAATTCGATATTGGAGCATCGAATATAATTTCTGCTAATCTAAAAATAATAAAAGAATTCCAATTTTTATGCGAAATAATATTAACGAAAAATTCGTATCACCGATAATTAAAATTCCTGTGCAGCGATTAAAAGGTTGGGATCAATAATTCCTAAAATTTTGATGGTATTATAAAAATCTCGAGCTACGGAAATTATCGGGAAAATTAAAACATTTGCTTGAAATTTGCTTTATATGTAAAAATTCTATCTTCTACTTATCAAGCTATTTTTACGAAAATATTATTTAAAAAGTAAATGTAATTTTTTAAAACATGTATCTCAGTCTTACATGCATGCATTCACGTCTATCTTTATTATGCAATATGATACTGTCCTTCATATATTTAATACGATTTTATTAATCGATGTACTGTGCTCG
Source organism: Aphaenogaster floridana (assembly GCA_003063835.1). Classification (NCBI taxonomy): domain Eukaryota; kingdom Metazoa; phylum Arthropoda; class Insecta; order Hymenoptera; family Formicidae; genus Aphaenogaster; species Aphaenogaster floridana. The sequence goes on from NJRP01000007.1 coordinate 1,776,991, forward strand.
TATATTGCATAAAATGCGCGAGTACAGGCCAAAATGTCCTTATGAACTGTTTGCTTTATAAAGGGATGTATCTTTTTCAGGTCAAGTTGACCTCTGGACACAGAGCACCACCGGCTGCGCCTGCAGCTTTAATTCATCCAGCAACGATTGCGCTTGTTGCGTACCATCGGGCGGCTGCAGCTGCGGCGCAGCTTCACCCGATAGATGTGCTCAGTGCGGCCTGGAGCAGCATTGCGCGAATAGTAAGTATCACTAAGTTAATTCTGACTTACGGCAAGATCGAGTTTCTTGAAATTATAACGCTAGCTGTAACGTTTCACTACGGAAATTTCTTCGTGTAACTATATTTGATGCAGACATTAATTAAAACTATTGCGACCGGACGGCGCGTTGTACATTTTAACGAAAGAGATACATCTCCCGCGCGCTTTAATCTGCATCCATGTAAAGCATGGTATATAAATGTAAAACTTATTAATCTCGTGAACAGTAAACGGAAATTCTTTTTCACTGTCGCTTTCGCCGCTTTTTCTATCCGCCGGCGATCAACTAACTGATGTATTTGCTCTCTCGGTTCTACGAGGAAATATAATTATGTCGTGTCAAAAAGACATGGGCGATCTCTTTGAGCTTGTGCCGACGCTAGAAACAAGATTCGCGCCATTAAGCCACTTGCCTTGCGTTGCTTCTCTCGTTTGCAGCCGCTCGTGTCGCGCGAACAAGTGGAAATTAAAGCGCCGCGGCGAGCGAGTCGTTCCCTTTGGAAGCAGTCCGTTGGACGAGGCGGAGGAAACGGGGAGGCGTGATTCAAAGAACGAATGGGGAAGCAAAAGAGAACGGGAACGTTTATAAGAGGATGAGCGCTCGGCAATGCGCTCAAAAGACACCGAGATATCTGAGGAAAGGAAGGCGTGGTTCTGATCGAACATTTGCAGCTCGCTTTGCACGACGGAATAAATCGTATCGAAGAAATTACTCCCGTGTGTCGTCCATTCAACCTTTCTTTCTTATAACTAATCACTCTTGACGAAGTTCTTATGCTTCATCCATCTAACCTTTCTTTGCGCTAATTACTTGGAGCGATATTGCCTTCGTGTTCCATCCATCAAATTCTTCTCTCCTCGGATTTCTTTTAGCATCGCTCGATATATATGAGCGCGTAGGTGTATTTCATATAGTTAGAAGGGTTTACAAGTTATTTTTGTTGTGCAAGCTTATAGAGTTATTTAAAATAAAATTTTTTTAGCAAATATATAAAAATTGATACCTTAGATATTTTGACATAAATTAATATCATAAATGAATTCTACATAATAAAAATTAGATTTTTTATTTATATAAAGAATCAGGATTATATATGCATGATAAAAGCATATTTAGTAAATCTAAAATTTTCATTAAGATTTATGTTTTTTTAATATAACCTTTTGACTTGTTTTATGTAAGTGAATCATAAAAAATAAGATAGCCTCACGTCAACAAGAAATCATTTTCAAGAAATATAATGCCACGGTTTACAAGAAGGTATTCGCATCACAATCACGGAACATCCTGCGCGACATCCTACGGGAAGCAATTAAGAATCAAATTACACACTATGGCAGATTGCCTCATAATATTGCGCCAAGCTGTCGCGACTTGTCGTCGCCCGAACAGTGCGGCTGCACAGAGACGCGCCGATGAAACTACAAGTCAGAAAAATCGTTATTAGCCACACTTCATTTTTCACGCCTTTCCGTTGACATCTTTTTCGCGTGATCAGGATTTCGTGTGGAACCGTAAGAATTCGATACTGTAAAATAGAAATACAACTAAAATATAATTCTATACGATATAATAAATATAACATGCCACATGATATTCGTATTTTCTACAAAAGACGTTACTTGAGAATTGAAGAATTATAAAGAGTATTTATCGACGATTACTGAATGCGACCGTATCGTCATTCAGTTGTCCGTATTTTGACATAAGCGTCGTTTTGTTCTGTTTCAGTGTGCAACATAACGTTGGACAGCAAGCAGCTGTTCAGCAAATCGGATCGTGGCTTCGGGCAAATAAAGTCGCCGTATCTCCAAGGGCCCTCGAGGTGTACATACAGATTCGTGCCGGATACTGGGCAGCGGGTCGAGCTGCAGATATATCGACTGGTGTCCATCGGCCGACACAACGGCACCGCGTAAGTAGCTTTTCGGTGACGCCTTTCTTTCCATCCGCTCGTATCGCTTAACGGTACCCTTTTGCGCCCCGTGCTCTTTTATAGCCGCGACCGTAAACTTTATGGAAAAGTATTCCCGGCGCCTATACAGCTTCCGCCCTACACATACGTCTGTAAACTTACGTCATCTCACGAGCTCAAGTATAATAATTTTGAATATGTAATAAAACATATGGACACTAAGATAATACGCTCTAGGGTTTACTTGGATATTTTATATTGTTTAAAAGTCACTCTCCCCGATAGTCTCGCGTTTTTTTTTTTTATAACGATAGGTCGCATGTATGTCTTAAAGACGAAAAATATAAAAGTTCTCTCAAGATATTTTAAACACGTTTATCGGTCAATAACTTACAACTTTTCCGTTGCACAAAGTAACTATCGTTCATGAAACCTTCGTCCCCACTTTTCTCGTCCGTGTAAGTAGTTGAAGAGCGGACAGCGTGGACCGATATGATTGAAAATCGCTCTCGTCGATGGTCGTTTCAATTTATCATACTTCCGCTCGCACGAGACGATAGCTCGGCTCTCAAGCCCCTCTCGACTATGGGTAGAAGGAGGAGCTGAGAAGTCAGGAGTAATGCCGCTGGAACTACGAGGACCCGGGGGTTGGGGAGAAAAATTACTGTTTTCAGAAAGCCCTCCGGCATCCCTAACCCCGCCACACACGAGCTCGTCCACTCCGACCACGTTCATGGACAAACTTCGTGGCGGGCGGAAAAGGCCTTCGACAAGCCCTGGAAAAGTTCTTACAATTTTTCGACAAGGCTCTTCACCTCAACCCCCGCGTTCTCCGCTCCAGTGTGTGCCACGACGGCGAAGTTGGGGAGCTTACGACGCGCCTAGCATCATACGAGCTTACTCTAGTGGCTTTTGTTCGCGTTCTGGAATACGCAAAACGCGCGGGAATCATACATATCCACAGAGCGGATGTATGCTCACGGTGCACGAGTAGTGGCACGAACGAAAAATATACGTCCATATTATCGTTATTGTTATCTTCCCTGAGAGAAACTATATTTCCGTTAAATTTTCAACGTCAGTCCTATCGCCACGTTTAAAAATAACTCGGGTCGGGCGATTGAACTTTATAAATCAGTTGCTATTAATATTCACGTAAATATTCAGCAACGTAGATATAGCAATCTAATAATTATTTAGCTCGTAGGAGTAAAAATTTTATTAATAATGTAGCGTCTTATTCTTGGTAACGTAAGTATATTTTATAAATTAATGGGAACGTTCAAGATTAATTTTTAGCCGTAAAACATTGTCGGTCTTTTTTTGGAGAAGTCTGGGTGAGAGCGCGATTAAAAGATTTTAAATGTTCCTAATTTACTCGCGTAAGATATAAATCTGCATAATTCTCATGTATTACTGTTCCAAACAATAAGAATAAGGGCTTTAAACGAGCCCTACGCCACCATCCGCTAGGAGCTAAAAGCGCTGCGTTAAACGCATATAAAAAATGCAGGAGCCCACACTCTAAGTCCACTTGTTAGCGAGGAAACGGCCGGTAAGCTGAGGGCGAAAAATATCGTTACTCTTGCCTGCGCGGTCCAGATCGTTCGCCTTTCTTTCGTTCTCTCCGCTCTGCGCTCTGAGAAACTGCAACGACCGGAAGAAACAGCGCCGCCCACACGAACCGTGCCGCGCAAATCCTTCTACACGGAGAAATATTGGCGCTTGATCGGCTTTATCGCAGAAAATCCTGCGAAATTTTAGTATTACTCCTGAGCGGAATCCTCGAGAAATTTTGCGGGCCATTTACGATGTTCTTTAAGAGTCGAGGCGAGGAATATCATGCGAAAGTACGGAAAACGTGAACTGAAGATATTCAAACAATCGTTTAACGCGATGAGCTTTCACATCGTGCTGAATCTTTTTATTATCGAAAGTAAAACTGCGGCAAATCGATATTGACGAGTGACGCGCAGGAAAAATATATTCGCGTGCTGAATTTATTAAAAGTGCATACTCGGAACGCATATGTAAATAACTGTGATGATAACATGTTTAAACGACTATTTCGTCGCAAAATTTTGTTTGTTAAATTGTGTACACTCTTTTGCGAGAATTCAACGTTTACGAATGAGATTGAAATAGCCGGTTTTCGTAGTTTACGCAACGCATGACGCTGAATTAATATCACACCGGACCGTAGCATAGAACGGAGTTGGTGGAAATATGACAAACGACACATGTTACACGCGCGGTCGTGTAATACGTGTGTAGTTCATGCTCGTTAAGTTATAATTAATGTAACTTTCCCAGCCCCTTTATGTAGGACGCCATAACAGGTTCCTTGTGTTGTTCCGTATCACGTTTATCACATCCTTCAAAGAACAAATGGTTGAATGCTGATTATGAAGAATTATGTTATTATACACATACTATTCACTGCCAAATTTACTGCAGTTTCTTCTTAGGAAAGTAAAGGAATCAGATATTTATCCTTTTTTATACATTATCCCGAATTAATTACATTTTTTATTAAATCAGGCATCTGTGTGTGGCAGTCGTTGCATTTTACAGATATTTATGCTTTGCATAAGTCGCTGTTCTTTTTCTCGACAAATGCTGTCTCACGTACGCAAATCATCTATCTTACCGCTGTCCCATACAGTCGGACCTTCCGGGGTCCTTCTCGAGCACTCATAGAAGCTTGATAATAGAACGTGGATTTCGAGAAATGGAACAAAGCGCGGGCCACTCGAGTGTTCCGTGTTCCAGACCGAAAACCGGAAGATGTAGGTGCTCCTAATCCCGAATGCCGAGCCACGGTCACCGCGATGTACGTGCACGTTCTCGATGAGACGCAATTGGGTCAGGCTCTCGGCTGGACATGCACTTCATTCCGTGAGCGTCCCTCGAATGACCCGTACTGTGCGATTTCAGGTCCGATGTCGTATTAAGTGACCGCTATATAGCCAGAGATATCCTCGAACGAAAATCGAAAGCGGTGTCGAATAAGATCTCGTCTCTGCAAAGCTACGCATTGTAGCAATTGCAGTATTCCGCTCTGCGGTACTGGTTTGTTAGCGAAGCTATTATTTTAATATACTCTCGCAGTAAAGAAACATTGTTGATAAAATGCTTAATGCCGTTTTGCTGAAATTATATTTTATTTGATAGGCTAGATAAATAACTTATGTAACGGATATTTACAATATGTTATTACGTTTTTTATTTTCTTTTCGTCAAAGCATTATAATAATGGATTAACTAAAACGCCAAGCTGCACGAAGCCCAGCGAATTTAATGCCACAGACATAATTCTCTCCAGGCCTCGAGAATTGATTTGCGCGAAAACAACGCGCGTACGCTAAATCCGCAGAGATATCGCTCTGGACGCACTCAAATTAACCATGCGGAATTAATTTACGGGCTTTATTGAACGTTGTACAAATTTCATACTTTTCCACTCGTAAACTTCCGATCGTGCGTATTCTCGAAAATTAGTTCGCGCAATACAATGGACAATACATTCGTGTGTTGTCCGAGATTGCGCAAATTAAACACGGAATACGCCATCAATGTTCCAGAAATCATTCGCCCGCTGAATGCTTATGCCTTCTTTATAATTCTCTCATTTCAATAATATGTACCTCTATCTAACCATCCATAAAGTTAATTAATTCGCAATAATGAATGAGAGGTGTTCATAAAGGAAATAATGCTGTTCGAGAGAAACCGAATGAATCGAATATTAATTTGTGAAATTGAATGATTGAATGATCAAATAGGTGGATGGAGGGTGGATTAATTTAGATGGACGCGGATATATTTATTCAATCCACGGGACACGGAAGCCATAGACGGCCCATAAAATAATAAGCCAAGCTAATGAAGGTTCGTTGTATGAAGAACTCGCGTTTCGTCGAAAATCCTGTTGCCGCCAATCTGACGGACGATGAAAAATATGTGAAGTTAATTAAAAAATATCTCATGAATAACGCACGAATTATCCTGCATAAAGTAACTCGTTATCCGCGCTTGGCCCTCTCTCTCTCTCTCTCTTTTTCTCTCTCTCGTGAGGGACGTTAACCCGCAGAATGCTGAAAAATTGCCTTTGCCGCAGCGGCGGCGTACACACCGTCCGTAATTAATTCATCGCGATATCGCGCGAGAGAGGAGAGCTCTCGCATTACCCATGAGGTATCCCACGAATATTCCAGCCGGCTTGTTGACGGATGTGCATGCGACGCAGCTCAGGGAGAGAGCGTGGATTTCGTTCGTCAGTCTGGAAAGCGCCGAGAAAAGCGCTTCCACTCTCTCTTTCTCTCTCTCTCTCTCTCTCTCTTTCTCTCTCTCTCTCGCCGTGCAACCACTCTTCCGCCCTCTCATCCTTACACTTCACTCTTCCGTCTTGTCGGCCCGCGTACATGCGGTCCGGACGAGGGGTGTGAACGACAAAATTACGTCGCTCAGCGGAATACTATTAAGTGGGGGTAGCGGAATAGAATGAGTCCCGCGGGTGATGGATGACCTTAATTTCGCTATGATTACCGGCGGCTCGGGAATTTGTATGAAAATCGCTCGGGGCCGCTTCTTTCACACGATCTCCTCTCGCGCCTTCGATCACTCTCCCCGACTTCTTCTCGCCGCCCCGTTCCCGGCATCACCCGTTCTTTCTTTCTTTCTCCCTCCCGCAACTGCCGCCACCGCTTTCAGATTAATACCCCTTCGCTCTAATTTCGTGTCCCGCGGTAGACGTTTCCCATAGAATCGTACACGCCTTTCAGAAATGAGAAATTACATCGATATTTAATGACATAGATTAACAGTTCGGTTAGCAGCTTGTTAAAGCGTGACAGCGATCGAAAGATTAAGGAAGAAGAAAGGCAGAAAGAAGAATACTTTCTGCCAGGAAAATACTAGGAAAGGAAGATGGGATAAACTTCTGAAGTCTGTTATCCATAAAAATAACATATTAATTAATGCAGTTAATAATGATTAGTACATTTTTTGAAAAATTACCCTAAGGTGCTTAAAATGTAGAAACACAAAACAGAAACACAAAAGCTTTTTCATTTGGCTCGTTTCGTTGCCAATATATCTTTCGTGGCGTATTTTATACAAAATAGACAGAGAGATACTTGTAAACTGTGAGTTCAGCACTTGGAAAATGCGAGACGTACTTTAACTGCGGCTTATTATCGTTATTATATTTGTATTATATATATATATATATATATAATATATATGTATAATATATATATATATATATATATATATATTATACATATATATATCCGACATTACGAAGATTATAAACGCGAGAACGTTCGAGCGGCAATAGATAATTCTAGCCGATGCAAAACGCGATCCTTCCCCATTATCTTCTGTATTATATATAGCTTAAGTTTTTAGCATAGTTACATAATGCGCAACGAAGATAAATTTTCTTTCCTACTTTCGGAAAACAATGTTGAAGCGTTTTAATTTTCTCGCAAAACTTTCACGCGGGAAACATTGCAAAACTTTCATTTGTTAAAACGTGCATTTCCTCTCTTTCAATCTACGCTGCGCGCATTTGTTTAAAGCAAATATGAACGTGTGTGAATAGAACAATTTATACATTAAAAGTACAATTTAAAGAATTATTTGAGATGTATTTAGGAAATTATATGCGAAAAATTATTATATTTTATATGCGACATTGCGTATTGGAATATTAACTATTTTAAAAAAATATATATATTTTTTAATGACACTAATATTTTTTAATGCGCAATACGTTTTTAAAAAAATTAAAGAATTATATAATATTCTATAATATATAATATTTAAATATTGTATATAATATTATATATTTTAGCCATTGGAAAATTTCTTTAACATTAAAATTCGCTCTCAATAATAAAAAAGCTTTCAAGCAAATGTAAGTATATCAGATAGCAATATCGATTTTGTCTTTCAACCTATGCAATTTGTTTTATATGCTTTTAAAAAAAGGCGCCCGCGAGCTGCCACGTTATATAATAATTATTCCCGCGTTCGAAGAGTTCATCTCCTTCCGCGGAAGCTGTAGCTCGACGAGTGGGGATATTATACTCGAGGGCTAAGGTTTAAGTAGCTTCATAAATTACGCTACTTTTACGGTAGGTTCACCTAATCCGCGCCGGGAGCGGTTTCGGCGAAAAGCGAACTTCGCCATCCAGATCCGGAATTTATATCTCTTGACGTCTCGAACGCAAAGTGACATCGCACGTTAGACGAAGTAAGTTTCACGCCGTGGAAAAGTATTGGAGCGATTCATCTAAACTAAAGCCGTTTTAGGGAGGTGCTTCGTCGCGAAATTACAAGAGGGATAAGCGAACGAGAAATTTCGCGCGCTTTCCTCATAGTTATATGGATAATCCAAACATATAAGGAATTATACTTAAATTTCCACAATTATGTTATAATATTTTAAATTATGGATGAGGACAATTCGTATGTCCTTAAAATATCTGTGATAAACGAGTCGCTATTATTCTATCAAGAATATAGAAATCGTTGCCTCTTCGAGACAATTTCCTGAAATTAAACGTACGTTTGTCATGATTTTCTACGCTCGCGCGAGAAGACGCTGCGTACGCACGTAAGATTGTCATAACTCACGCGTCGTATCACGGCACCACGAAGATAACGCGATTACATATGTACATCACGTTCGCGACTAGAATATCAGACGGTACAATTCCTCCCCGAGATTCGACGTTTCGCTCTCGAGGTGCGCTTCTAACGCCGCTTGCTTACCGCGCGAGCTGCAATAATGTATGCCGAGCACACTTCGTGAATTGTTTGCCTGCGCTATGTACACTTATCAAATTAGACACTCGCTCCGCTGATAAATCCAACACGAGCGTTTGGTTGCCGCGCGACGTTCGTTACGCGTGGCATAAATGATACACGCACGGTAACGGGTAAACGCGGCGAACAACGCAGAACTTGCGCGTTTAACGTGCACCTCAAACGAGCTATCTCCGCCTGTGAACATCCCGAAATTTAATTTCGCCCGAGGAGGAAGGTAAATGAAAGCCAGTATGTAACATTCGTGGCGCTTTAAAGTCGTCGGCTTAATTAATAATTGTTATTAATAAGGGTGTGTATCATGATCTAATGTCGCGCGAATAGGCCATTAATTCCGGAAAAAT
>NJRP01000007.1:1786450-1797333 GCA_003063835.1 Aphaenogaster floridana
ACTAATATTTTTTAATGCGCAATACGTTTTTAAAAAAATTAAAGAATTATATAATATTCTATAATATATAATATTTAAATATTGTATATAATATTATATATTTTAGCCATTGGAAAATTCTTTAACATTAAAATTCGCTCTCAATAATAAAAAAGCTTTCAAGCAAATGTAAGTATATCAGATAGCAATATCGATTTTGTCTTTCAACCTATGCAATTTGTTTTATATGCTTTTAAAAAAAGGCGCCCGCGAGCTGCCACGTTATATAATAATTATTCCCGTTCGAAGAGTTCATCTCCTTCCGCGGAAGCTGTAGCTCGACGAGTGGGGATATTATACTCGAGGGCTAAGGTTTAAGTAGCTTCATAAATTACGCTACTTTTACGGTAGGTTCACCTAATCCGCGCCGGGAGCGGTTTCGGCGAAAAGCGAACTTCGCCATCCAGATCCGGAATTTATATCTCTTGACGTCTCGAACGCAAAGTGACATCGCACGTTAGACGAAGTAAGTTTCACGCCGTGGAAAAGTATTGGAGCGATTCATCTAAACTAAAGCCGTTTTAGGGAGGTGCTTCGTCGCGAAATTACAAGAGGGATAAGCGAACGAGAAATTTCGCGCGCTTTCCTCATAGTTATATGGATAATCCAAACATATAAGGAATTATACTTAAATTTCCACAATTATGTTATAATATTTTAAATTATGGATGAGGACAATTCGTATGTCCTTAAAATATCTGTGATAAACGAGTCGCTATTATTCTATCAAGAATATAGAAATCGTTGCCTCTTCGAGACAATTTCCTGAAATTAAACGTACGTTTGTCATGATTTTCTACGCTCGCGCGAGAAGACGCTGCGTACGCACGTAAGATTGTCATAACTCACGCGTCGTATCACGGCACCACGAAGATAACGCGATTACATATGTACATCACGTTCGCGACTAGAATATCAGACGGTACAATTCCTCCCCGAGATTCGACGTTTCGCTCTCGAGGTGCGCTTCTAACGCCGCTTGCTTACCGCGCGAGCTGCAATAATGTATGCCGAGCACACTTCGTGAATTGTTTGCCTGCGCTATGTACACTTATCAAATTAGACACTCGCTCCGCTGATAAATCCAACACGAGCGTTTGGTTGCCGCGCGACGTTCGTTACGCGTGGCATAAATGATACACGCACGGTAACGGGTAAACGCGGCGAACAACGCAGAACTTGCGCGTTTAACGTGCACCTCAAACGAGCTATCTCCGCCTGTGAACATCCCGAAATTTAATTTCGCCCGAGGAGGAAGGTAAATGAAAGCCAGTATGTAACATTCGTGGCGCTTTAAAGTCGTCGGCTTAATTAATAATTGTTATTAATAAGGGTGTGTATCATGATCTAATGTCGCGCGAATAGGCCATTAATTCCGGAAAAATTCGATTCAGAATAATACAAAGAAGAATTTATTAAATTGCACGCTATAGCATTACTTTAAATACATTTGAAAAAATAGACTCGCGAGTAAACTATGTATATTACATCCAATCAATATTTGATATATTCTTTGCCTTAGCTTTTCCGGATTAGTTTTGGATGTTCACAACTCGATTATATCGAGGGAAAAACGAGCTAAGAACCACCGCAATTTCGCTCCTGAGCGAACAATAGCGCCTAAGCTTCGTTTCTATATGGGGGACTACGAACGGTTTTTATCAGACGCCGGCCAATTGATCTGTGCGCTTCTGGAAATAATGCGGCCGTGCGGTTATCACCGGCGTGATTTTACGATCGACTGGCGCGGACGAGACAATGGCCTCCCGTTATTTATTAGCTCGAATCTCCGCATTATGCGCGATCGAATCTGTCTGGATCGCGGCGTGCGTGATTGGCCCACGGTTTATGCACGGTTTAGGCGGCCTTTCAATACGAAATCCCGCTGAAATAAATCATTAGCATGCGCGAGCCCGCAGTCGGCTATTATGGTTAAATAATCGCGTTATTGTAACTGATGGCGCGCAGCGCAATCCTAAAAACCATATTATCCAATTCCCGCTTACGGACTAATCGTATGCTTCCGCCATTTTGCCAATTCGGAAATTCTTGGCTGAATACTTAATAGGAAAAAAGGAAATCATTGCAATAAAATGAAATAAATGGATATTTTCACAATGATGCCAAGAGCAATATCTGCAGAGAACGCGAAAAGAATCGCATAATCTTTATTCTGCATTAAGATCACGAAACGTCGCTTAACACGCCTTTTTCCCAGCTTCCTCCTGTCCGCTCAAGGAATTTACATGAGCCAGCACCCAGTTCTTGCGCTACGTTAAACACATTTAATGTTACATTTTAACATTATAATATTAGGTACAGTAATTTTTAATTCCTAAAAGGTAACTAATTTTAGAAGTTTAATGGAGATCGTTAAATCGTGATATTCGTGTCTCCGATGGCGATCCGATAAAATTGAGCGACAATTAGCGAAGCTCGAAGAGCCTCCGACCACATCATTGTTCCCACTCTCGTTTCGAATCGACTGGCCGCCGGCTTTACCGCTTTCCTCCATTCGTTTTTCGCGGACTAGCCAAGACGCGGGGGGAGGGAATAGTCTTGTTTTCAGAAAACTTCAGATCCAATTCACCAACTTTCCACATTACGACAATACCGTTCGAGATCGAGGACACGTGGAGTAGTCTTTCATTCGTTCGAGGGTAAATGAAACTGCCGCGAAGAGAAGTAGAAGCCAGAAAGATGTTCGTGCCAGACAGAAAGGAGAACGCGAATCACCCCTCTCCTCTCAACTTTACCGCTGATTACGTTCCGCTACTGAGTAGAATTCGTCTCGCCAGAAATAAATTAGTTAATGGATCTTCTCCGGTGTACTGTTCCAGTGCACCGCAGAAGCCGCGCGACAGCAATTTTTTGCGACTACAGAAAAAGTCAAGATAGGAAACCTACGTTTGTAAGACGAAGTAATTAAAATTGCTAGTCTTGAATTATTTCGAAATTTGTATTATACGAATCTGATGGAATTAAGAGTCAACGCCTATCAATATATGCAGCGTAATAGCTTCAGCCATATATGCTATTTATGAAAAGTTTATATAATAAGTTTGAAAGACAGATAGACAGAAAGAAATTTTGTTTGAAAGAGACAAAAAGAGATATTTTCAAAAATAAAAAAGTTCCAAAGAGAAGTCTTTCGTTAAGTAAATGCACTTTATTATTTTAGCTATTTAAGAAGAGAAAGAATTTAATCTTTTTAATTAATTTTAACCAGTCTCATAATGACTGCTTGCTTGCACAACATAAAAACGAATATTAAATCCTTTGAATATTGCACGACGCTGTGTGTTTTATGTGGTTAAAACTTAGCTGAAGTTCTTTTTCGCGTCAAGCTTAAGATACCGAGTAGATTTCGCAACGTATAGTGCAGGATTTTTACTAAATTATTTGCGTTTTTTCTCAAGTTTATGATACTTGTCATTTATAAACATACGCAATTTTATAAACAAATTGGAAAACTAGAAACAAGATATGCTAAAAACGTGCATACATCCACGGCGATTCTTTTACGCTGAGCATTTTTATGCACCCGTAATACTTAAAGGATTAATTTGATATTCGCGGATTGTGAATGCACACAGGACTCTGCAAATAATTTTTATTTGAGTTAAAGGCTAATTTACAATGTGCTCTACGCTTCCTGTATTTTGCTTTTTGAATTTTGTCAATTTTTGGTTATGTCGCGTAATGCAATGTTTGTTCGTTCTGTCATCCAAGATAAAAGTTGACGAACTTCGAAAGAGACAAGAAACACGATTGTCGGTAAAACAATGCGTGGAAAAGCAAAGAAGTAAGAGGCAAAGAGCAAGAAACAGGAAGCAAAGAGCACATTGTAGATTAGCCTTAAAGCATAAATAAAACTTAAATCACTTAAAGCTCACGCAAGAGAACCCGTTAGAGTTTCACGATACAACAATTTATTACGCGCCGGAATTTCTATCTCATTAACGAAAAGTGAAATCACTCCCTTTGAATCTGGCGTGTTGCCGAAGTTTCACGCGTGATCGCGCAAAAATACACACCCGCGGGTCATATCGGGTCACATCGGAAGCCAGAAATGGTAAACTTCTCGCTTATCCGCACTCGTTTGCACCACCAGCGCGATTTGTGTCCCCGTAGATCGTCGTCGGATTAACGGGTTACCGATCGATGGGACACGTTCGCATCCGTCGGCTCGGCCGTCGTCCGATTTTCGAGGGCTCGGCGAGGGTGGATCTGCGCCCTCCACCCCTCTAACCAGTGCACGTTGCCGCGCCCGGAATCATTCTGATCGTTAGAAATTTGATTTCACGCTCGCCGCATTCATAACATCCTCCCTGCACGAACGCGAACAACGCCGACGGTAGTAATGGTACATGGAAAATAGGCTTTCCTATCGCACGTATTGGGTGGAACGCGAAATTTGATCGAGATTATCGCCGCATATAATTTTAATCAAAAAATCGGAAAGTAGGAATTGGATCGTGTTCAGGTTCAAATGGATGACAATAACAAGTAAATAATTTTCGCGTACATACTGTTTATTTTTTAATAGTTAATTTACATTGTAATGCTGATGTATAACAGAGAATAACGATAGTTATTGGCGATTTTTGTCTGGAAAGAATGTCGATATATGAACGCGATCTTTCATCATCTTATCTGTGTCCATCTAAACATCGACATCGTAAGAAGATACGAGATAAAAGACACATAAATAGTTTATACCCGTGTAAAAAAAGACAATAGATTCATTTTTACGTAACACCTAGTGTGTACATGCGCATGTACCATTCCCTCGTACTCTCATTTTCCGTTACTCCCGCGTCTACCTGATGTAACGGGCGTAGTCCCAGCGCGAAATAACTCGCATAAATCACCGATGGTTACGTAGATACATTTCGTGCGATTCCACTGGCGGCTATGTTTTAATAAAACCCGAGGCCCAATTATTCAACTCGGCGACCTCAGTTTGCGTCCTCAAATGACCCGTGTACTGAAATCCTTTACCTTTAACCAAATAGTCGTTTCGCTATTTTGTATTTTATTCAAAAGGGACTGTTAGACCATTTATCACTTTTATTTCTGTCGCGTGTAGTTTGCAAGGTATTTTAGCATTTTCGATAAAAACGATTGGCAAGCATTGTGACAAATAGCCGTCATTCCTTTTCGCAGTCGACGCCGAAGCCGCGGATCACGTTACGGTTGTTTGGACAGCCGTTAGGCGTTAAAAATAGCATGTACTCAAAGTTTTCCGTTCGCTCCCTCCGCTCCCCTCGCCTACTCTGCCACATATCTCGTTATCCTCGCAATAATCTGAAATCACACAAGCCGGTAACGTCAACCGGAGAAGACGGAGAAATGGTTTCGAGAACAGCGACTCGACGTTGACAAACATCGCGCGCGTACCATTTTCGAGCACTGCCTCCCAGCGCGAGGCGGATGTCAAAAACACACGTGAAACTTTGATACAAGCCTGACAGCTTCCGGTCACGAAATTCAAGCGTGGATACGCGAGGATCTGAAATCCAAGCGGCGTACGTTCCATCGTTATGAACGAAAAGAACAGAAGTCAGAACGCTCCCGAGTGTGAGAAGTAAAGTGAAAAAAGTTTTCAGCGCTCCCATCTCCAGCTCCTTTTGCTCTTCTCGCCACCCCGGGCCCGTTATTCTTTTAAGATCCGCGTACAGCAGATCGTTTCCGAGAAGAAGAAGAGCATCCCTCTTGTTGATTTATTCGACGAAAAAACTACAAGAAAATTATGTGGATTTTAACGTAGTACGGTCAATTGCACTTTCTTTTCTTCATCGACTGATCAAAGTCAAATCTCTGATGGAATATTTCCTTGTTCCAGAGGTGCAATTTTATCGGTTGTATTTTATCAAGCATCTCCAGATTGTCAAGACGTAAGAACTCGTGAGTTGAGAGACGAGGTACCTTCGAGTAATTCTTGATTACCGAAGAATAAAAAGGACTGTGAAATACTTATTTCTTAACGAAAGCTAATTGTCGGATATATATTTGCGTAATTTACATTTTAAGAGCGAAGAGAGTGCTCGTTAAAGTCTATGGCGTAAATGCAATTGGAGCTGAAGTAAATAAGAATCTCGACTAGCCAATTGTCACGGTTCAGTGAATCGAAGCTCGCGATTTAAAAGCCGAAGTGATCAACTTAACGACGCGTCGACGAACAGTCGCTCGTGACTTCACAATTTCAACAAAATCACTGCAATGTCTGTTTCATTGCTATTTAAACGGTCCTTCGTCGCCTGATTAATCTCTCGATATAATCTTGTCGAATAATATCACTCAATACTGAAGTGTAGCTTACTGTCCGATCTCTCGTCGAGTCATACTACTTAAAATGCGCTTATTCCCTGAAATGTAAAAACAAATTTTCAAATATCGCAATAATTTTGTGCAATATGTATACTTAATCACATCTATACTTTAAACAACACCGAAAACAAAATCTTTTTTAATTGTGACTTTTTCACACAACACAAGTTATACCGCTTAATTATTATTATATACAATCTTTTTTTATTTACTGAATTCTTAATTTCAATATCGAATGATAACATTTATTATTAGATGCAATTAAGTACAAGATTAACTAACGAATTAATTAACGAAGCAGATGAAAAAATAGACACCATTTTATTACGGTTTCGCTACAGCAGTTGCGAAAGCACAGACTGTGCCCTTTATCGATTTGCCATCCTGCAGAGAGAGGTCAGTGTACCTTTAGAACTTTATCGGCCACTTATAGCGCCGTTTTATCATTTTCCCAAGAAAATTATTCAACATAGAATAAACTATACCGACATTCCTCCAATGTGTGCCAAAGATAACGCAAAGCACAGTGGTTGGGAGTGTGGTTCTTGGCTGCGGATAGAGCTACCTACTAGTAATTTATTCCACTTTCAGCGAAACTAACATTTTCATTCCAACAGTGATTCTACGAAATGTCGAGGATGAATAATTTTCCATGTTTTCGAGGCAAAAGCGGGACACGCGCTGAAAAATTTAAAAAGCATATCCCCGTAAATATCTTTGTTACGTAAATTTAATTAAAAATGTTAAAAATCTGGACGTTAATAAAGTAATGTATAAAATAAAATGTTTACCATGCAACGATACGTAGATACAAATATTACGTTAAAAATTATCCAAAATACCATTTTGGATGGCCTGACAGCAAGAATTTTAGCAAAATTGAGAAAAGATGTTTTAATGAAAATTACTTGTAACAAACTGTACTATCGTGTCTGATCTATGATGCCTTTAAAAGGAGAATTCTTGCAGCCTGTATCCACGATCTGTCAGATAAGTCAGATTTGTTTCGAGCGACGGCAGTACAAGTGCAATCTGATGGCGAAATCAACTGAAACGCAGTTCACGCAGTCAGAAATCAATTGACATTTTTGAATGCACCGCTGGAGAGTCGAGATTAAAGTGTTCCCTGTCGTACGAACTCAGCCGTTCGAAAACGAATTACAGCACGCTTGCGCGTATTGCAGTAAATGGATTTATCTCTCAGTTGGCTTTGCTATTGACGCGTCGTCAGCGAACATTATTCCGGGTTAAGCCGATTTGTTTTACTTAAACCCGTAAAACGGGCGATCTTCTACCTGAATTAAAAAGATAATTGAATTTTTCAATTTATATCTTACTATTCTGTCGACATTGCAATCTTTTTTTATAAATTTTATGAGTCGATTCGGTAATGAATCGAATTCAAATCTTTTGATCGATTTATTCAAATTTTATACGAAGGAGAGAGGAAGACATAATACAATACATTATAAATCAGTATCTTTCTCGAGCTTCTCGCGCATGATGGTGATAATGCGATTTCGATCACTATTATCCGAGGCATCGCAGTGTTTGCTAACCTAACCTAACGCAGTGGGCGAACCCGCCGGCTTGTGCCGCATCATTCTGGGTCGCACCTGCGAGGGAGCGTTCCTCACTTTTACCCCTCGGGACCGCGTCGGTTTACATTTAAATTTATAATCCGCCCCTCGGAACGAGGGGGCTCCGTCCGAATGCCCGCAGTAAATTGATTTGCAGTATAACTCCGTTCCCTCGCCGCCGTCGCGTCGGAGGGGCTCGCACCTCGTCGGTGAAAAGAGGGTACAGCACGAAAAAGACATGGAAAGCTGTGCAAGCAGAATGGCGAATGGCGTAACGCCGGGGTGGAGCTGGAGGGAACGTGGCGGATGACGGGTTCGAGGAGGGAGGAAATGTAAAATACGAGATGGTCTGGGCGCGGTAAGCGATTTCCGGTTGACTGACTGACATCGGTAAGCTTGGCGCTGCCTCCGGGCAACCTTCTCACCGTCTAGTCGGTTTTCCTTTGCGTTCTCCCGGACTATCCACGAACGGACGTACATACAGCAGCGCGCGTGTGTTTGTCATGTGCAGACAATGTGTACGGACGTACACAGACCGGGATTCTCGCTACTCCGTTTTCCACTCGGAGGCTCGACCGCGATTAAGGTACTCCGCGACAAGACGCGCCAAATTGCACGGTATTTCGAGGAGGCGGTACCGAGTACTCGCCATCCACATTGCCTGACAGCGATTTCGACAAGAACGCGTCCTTCCGACGAAGTGGCGTGTGCGCTCTTGCAGAGATTCTTTTATACGTTACATCGACGGCGGTCTGAACCAATGATGTTATCGACATTCAAAGATTACCATCGTGTTTCAGGCACAACGAAGCTCCTGTCACTCTAGTTATAACGTCAAGTTTACTAGACTTAAACGATCGCAGAGGTTTCTTTTTATTTATGCTGTTTTTATTCAATACTTCAGTTATTATTTGCAAATCATTTGACGTACGATTTAGCTCTTGTTATGCATAAATCGCGAAAGGAATAGAATGGAAGCCACCAATTGAGAATATTGTTAATTATGCAATTACTTATTAAAAATTACGGTATTAATCTAATATTTATTAGCTGAATAAAATACTCCCGAAATTTCTCATTAGCTGATCGAATGTATACATATACTTATAGAGCGTCGAGATTCTGTACGTCATTGCAGTTGCAATCGTGACTTCGAAGTTTCCGCGCAGCGCGAGGTCTGTCTGTTTCGCATTATACTGCCAAGAAGCACGGTCCACGAGTTTCCGTTTTATACCCCGGTGAGCCAGCGCGATTATAAGGGACTCCGGGAGACAGGGCCGTCCTAAATTGCACTCGAGTGTTTCGTAACTCCCCTCGACGTAGTGACGATATTCCCTCCAGATGTAGTCCACAAAACCCTGTGCGCTCCGAGAGAAATCTCAGTGCTCCTGTGTAATCCAACAAGACACTACTTCCATATATACGTACGTAAGATAATTCTTATTAACGGAAAGAAAGACGAGGGCTGAAAATTTTCGTATCGCGTGCTCTCATGCTCGCGATATATATCGAATGAACGTGCACGCGATGTAACTTGCGGTGCTATCATCGCCTGACTATCGCGAAAAGAAATATAAAGTATAACGAAATTGTGAGCGAGATTGCACAGCGTAAAAGCTAATTACTTGATTGTCAAATTATCGTCTATTTATCTGTTATTTTTTAAGAGTTAATTGTTTGCTCTTAACAAATTATAATTCTTATTCTCACAAGATTAGTTTTATCAATCGCTGCATATGTAAGAGATCTATTCTTTTATCTTGAAAATGAAAAAGATTATTTCGGCGCAAAGAAATCTGGTTCTCTTCTACATCCCGTAGAGAACGATGGCAGTCGATTTACAAACCGAAAAATCAGAATGGTTGGAATGCTGGCTCTCGAGAAATCGTTTCGATCTTTCGGTCACGGGCTCGGTTCGTCGCACAGAGAGAGGGATGAACGAATTGGACAAGAGTGGGAAAAGGGAGAGAGAGGAGAAAGGTTGCTCCGCTGCATGAGAGAAAATCGCGCGAAATAAAAGCATCCAATTTCCTGCGAATCGTCCGTCGGATCTCTCGGCGGACTTTCTCCTCGCTCTTTCCCTCGCCGCGGCGTCCGACCGACGTGGCGCGAGAAGAAAGAGCACGAAGAGCCGGTTCATGCTTTTCACGGCCGGACACGAGATGCCAAATACAGTCGGCCAACATGAAACGCCGAGGATCGCGAGTCGAGAGGATAGGGTGACTCGCCGTTGCTGAACGGCGCGAAGAGCGGCGACTTCCGTCTTTATTCTGACGCAACCTGGCATTTCAATTATTTATATCGCGCTATCAGCAGCGCACAATAAAATCTCCGCGATGCGTCTCTCTCGTTTCTGCCTTTGTCATCCGGCTTCTTAGGAAGATCCCCGTTATTTGTTTCTACCCTCTTCGAATATTCCCAAGTCATAATGGAAGCTTCCACATACAGCGATTTCGGAAATAAAATAGACGTGCTAATAAACTCACTATTCAAATAATATTGATGATGAAAAGTGAAATATAAGAAAAGTAAGAACTCCCGATAATTAAAACTTGAAAATAGAAAGAAACACACGGGCATTGGGAGTTGACGCAGTTAACATTGCGTAATTAAATACCAAGATCTTGAGTATTTAAAAATTTAATTACATAAAAATCAAAATAACCTTCAGTACGTTTCGGCTCCAATTTGAGCCATCCTCAGCAAAAAAACGCCTCCAATTTCCTCATACCGCAATATTGTGTGCACTATGCTGCGATCCTCAGTACAAGAAAAATGTTGGCAATTCTCATATTCCACGTTGTCCAAAAACAGTTACAAAGGTGGAAACCCATGACTGTATACGTTAAAAATTGTGGAGTTAAATGCAACGTATATGAAGAATCAATTTCATGCTCCGACCACTCATTTCGCTTACCTTAGGCTCGCAGC
>NJRP01000007.1:1816190-1844710 GCA_003063835.1 Aphaenogaster floridana
CTATTTTCTGTATTGTCTGGAGTATATTATTTTTATATATCCTAAATTGTTTTTTAAATATCATCTTAAAAGTATCTAGATAAAACACTTAACTAATTCATCTTTTATCTAGATATACTCAAACCGGATTATCTTTATCTTATCTGAGATACATGCGCGTATGTTTTATCTTATCTGTATCTAGATTATTTCAAATTATCTAAGCGCAACACTGCACATACATACATATTTTAAAAAAAGAGAGATAAAGGGGAAATAAATTAATCTATTAAAAGTCACGGAAAATCTTAGAAAATGCACCGTTATAAATTTGATAAAAAATTACGAACTATTATTTTGCTTTGGTAGTTTTAACGTTAAAATTTTTTTAAAAGTGTGCGAAAGATATGTGATATTTTTTATCTTTATTAGAGCACGAATATGGGTTCCATTTTCGGCTTAGAATCGGCGCATTTGCCGACGCAAGATCCTCAACTGTGCGACACTCGACGCGCAGCAGCAGACATTAATTGGTATCATCGTCGCGTTGTCGCGTTAAGAAGCGAGCCGGATCCGCTCTCGGTAACTTGGGCTTAGGCGGTCCGAAACCGCGGAAATCCGTTTTCAGTCCCAGAGTGAAACCGCACTGTTCTCCAAGACGCTGCCACCGGGCGAGGTACGGGATACGGTCTGGTGATCACGACTTTACGCGAGTTCCTAGCACCCTGTAAACACTTAAGCTTCTCGCTACAGCCACCAGCCGCAAACTTGCATCTTGAATAAATATGACTGCGCCTTACGTTCCCTACATAAATGCGATTCCCCTTGGGGGAGAATAGCCTAAACTTGACCGCGCCCTCGTTATTTTTTAGTGCGGCAACACACAATGGCAATGGCGTAATTATTCCCGGGACGTTCCATTGTGAGGGGAACGCTCGCAGGATGCGTTGTTACGGCAATAAGAAAATAGACCTCTGCAGCATCTCCCAATGTTGCGCATTGTGGTAATTATTTTATAGCAAATGATGATTTCATTTTTAATTAAAACAGCGGTAACAAAAGGAACGGGGAAATACGTCAATAAGATGCAAACAGAAAAAGCTAACTAGTCTTCGACGGATTTTATGGGATAACTACGGCGAACGATGATACTGCGTTCAAAGAAGAGATAAGAGAAACACGCGCTTGAAAAAACGCATCGCGATTGCAGCCGCGGATAAAGAGCTCGCGATAATTGATGCGGATATCGATGGAACGATTCCACTTTGTTGTTCGCCGCTTGCTTCTATTCCCGATAATATAACGTTTTTCTCGCTCGCCACTCATTCTACTCGCGGGCTTTATCACCCGCGTTTTACTCGCGCTTTATTATAGCGACTATCGCGCCCGCGATCGTAACGTCCGAGCGTCGGTTCGCGCCCGGTGACGAGTGTGTGCATCGATTCGCCGATTTGAAAGCAACCGATTTATTGTCCCCTGCACTGACCCGTGCATTAGAGCCAGTTCCATTGGACGAATCGAGGCTTTTCGCGCCCGCTCGGCGTCAAAGCCATTCCCAACTCTGTTCAGCCGCATTGTTAACTAACGATGTGCGCTTTATGCGCACTGGAAACAATGTAAACACGTTATACCACTCGTCGGAGCGGACAAATGGACGCATCCCCTTTCTGTCCGGCGATCGGTTCCATCGTCCAGCGTCCAGTCGCGTAAAACACGTCGCGTTAGATTCCAGTCACGATTTTATGTTTCGCGTTCGCATGGTTTAAGATCGATCCGTATTATATCTGACGCTGACAATTTATATCCAGATCGGCGGCTTTGTGACATATCCGCGATCAAATACGTATATTTTATACATATAATTAAAGCGATGTCAGTTTAATGCCCTCGTGCACCCTGACGCATATCTCTCGCTGACTTTAGAAAGGTAATTATACCCTTTCATAATGATATTATCGGCAAACGTCAGGAGTCGAGCGAGCTGCGATAATTTCAAATCGGGGCGGGCACATATATCGGCCTTATCGGGGAGGAATAATTTCGCCGAGAGAATTGTCGCCCTCAATATCCCCTCCGTCTGCGAGGTTTCCGTCTCCAAGATTCGGGTTATCAGCCCCTTCGTCGCAGACGTTGATAGACGTTGGGCGAAGTACGCCGTTATCGTTATCGCGACAAATCACTAGTCGTCCGATCACTCTGTCGCTGCGTATCCCGCCGGCACCGCGCGGCGCCGCCCGACACCATTTTTCCCGGCGGCGGCAGCGGATATTTCCCTCCATTTTTTCGCGAAGGGTGACCCGGCGTCACCGCTCGCGGCAACGCGGGTGGCTGACGTCGCCCGGAGGAGTTTAGTTCTGCGACTTGAGAATAGCTCGCGAGAGAGAGAAAAAGAAAGAGGCAGAGAGAGAGAGAGAGAGAGAAAGCCGCGCGCAAAAGCACTAGACGTAAGTTGCGCAGTACACTTTTCTACCTACCTTCTAGCCGAGCGTCTTATCTTACTTCGCTTGAGCGAAGCAAAACACGAAGAAGAGGATATGCCCTCGGTACACACAAGTACCTACGCGCTGCCGCTTCCGGTGTACCAAAGACTGCGAGAGAGAAAAAGATAGAGGAAGGCAGGGAGGGAGAGGAAGAGAGGAAAGCGGAGAGAAGCTCTTCGGCAAGAGACGACAAAGTGCGGATAGAAGGGAGTACATACAAGATGTAAGGGGCCACTTAAAAATCGATATCCGCGCGCTGCACCTTACCATCTTGGCTTGACATTTATAGCAATGCGGTTTACGATAAATACTTTATTCGAGACAATATCTCTGCGATCGCAGCAGAGCGGGAAGGATGTTGTTAGTCTGATCTCGCAATAGATAGGCGTTTAAAAGCCGACGGTGTGTAGATGAAACGTAATTAACATAATAATTAAGATAAGACCGCATATATGTATAATTTAAATCGAGAGATGGGCCTATGATCTAGTTTACACCGTGCGTTTAGGCCGCGGCCTAAACGCACGGTGTATTTGTAGCTATGCGGCCAATGTATCTATCTCTTTCTCTTAGAACGTATATACCTGTCTCTTATACACATCTAGATGTGTATAAGAGACAGAGTTTACACCGTGCGTTTAGGCCGCGGCCTATACCCCAAATTCGACCTAAACGATCGCTGTAAACACTTGGTAGGTGACCTCAGGTCACCTTTTAGGTCGAATTTGGGGTATAGGCCGCGGCCTAAACGCACGGTGTATTCGTAGCCAATGACGGTCATAGCGGATTTTAGTGCTCCAATAATAGAAAAGTCACACATTAATATTATTGGAGCACTAAGATCCACTATGACCGTCATTGGCCCATCTCTCGATTTAAATAATTTATAATTAACATAATTTAACTGCGAGATAGTGGTAATTGCGAGGCGTCTCTTTTTTAAGAAAAATATTTTTTTTATGTTTATTTCTGACAAAATACGGTTCTCTATATACATCTGGCTTGTAATAACCGTTAACTATTGTACTGCTGCTTTAGAAATCAATATTTTATTTTATATAGTTTTCGATTGGACGTATCGTAGATTTTCTTTCTTATAAAGTGAGAATAAATAATCACTTAAAAAATATCGACACGGCAAACTCACGCACCGATAAAACACGCAACGTTGGATACACACATAACCGAATACCGACATGCTTTGTTGTTAGATAAATAAAAGCCGGATTTTTACATATTAAAAAAAAACTGGCGGTTTATTCTCGTTAAATCCACATATATTATTTATCCATACACTAATACCATATTCCTTTAGGCGGTTATTTATCACGGCCATACAAAAATATGATTGGTTGAAGTAAACAGTAAATATAATATTTCATTACAGCTCTTAAAAATTACCCCGTATTTTTCCCATTTAATCTTGTTTATAATAAGTAATTAGATATTTAATCTTATCTGACTGATACTCTCGTAAAAAAAATCTCGAAAAATCTGAGTTTTTCAGCGCGTCGAGCTACTTATTTTACTTTGCCTTGAGCCAAAAAAAACCCGACAAAACTATCTTTCATATACATTTATGCGCGTTCCAACAAAGCAGTGTATATTGGAGGAAAGGGGAAAAAGATAAAATAACAAATATGTTTTCCAATTATTTATTTAATTAAAATTGAGACTAACAGAATGTCACGGCCTGAACAATACGTTATTAAAGTATAGATAATATTTATATATAGATCTCGAGCGAAAGATGCAAAATGGCGCGATCGTGATACCATGCTTATGAGATAAACAGGATTTACTCATCATTTGCGTAAATAAGATACAACGCGGTTAAAAGATAGTCATCGCGCATACTGGAGGGAAAGCTTCGGCGGTTAGATGAAATGCGGATGGTTGGAGAACGGAATACAAGGAGCTAAGTACTTAAGTATAAACGGCCACGTTCTGTATACGTCGACTCTTCATAAATACGGAGGACCGCATTTACATCCCGTCGCCGATGATGGCGAGAACGGAAAGAAACGAAGGGCACGTCTGGCAGACAAGGCAGACGAAAACGACAAATTGCGAAGGTAGCTCGATAGGAGTCTGGGTATCGCGGAAGGATACGCGTTTTCTCTCGGACAATCTTACGTCGACGTGGCGTGAAAAAGCAAACGCCGTGGAAATACCGTGCGGCGTGTACATACGGGAATACATAACGTAAGGGAGATATAAGGCGCGACAGAAGGAAGCGATGTTCCTTGTAAGAGGACAACGTGTAGACGACGAAAACGCGAGGATTTGCTTGAGATTTATGATTACTGGCAGCACTTGCACACGGAAATGTAAAGTGCGAGGGTAAATACAAAACACGAATGTAGAGTTGTATAAATAAATATCAGGTAGAAAAAAGTCATCTCCGGAAGCATGATGGCGAGCTGCACATAAAATATAAAAATGTGCAAATACACTCGAACGTAAATATTCATCGCTGCCGATAAAGTACATATTTAAACTGATACATACACGCAGAATATCCGGCAGCTATTGCATTATTATTCTTTAACTACTATGTGCAACATCAAGATGAGAATGCGCACGATTTTTTGTTGATATTTCCGGTAATGAAAAATATCTCTGAATTTGTTCACCAATTTTAAAAAATAATACAGTAGTAATGGAATATATTCAACGGAATATGTATCATTTATACAATCTGGTTCGTTGAGTAAATGCGACGTATGATCGATACGATACAAATGTCCAACAGGCATGCTCGGTGTCACATATGTACAGCCCGTTAAACATGAAACGCGAGCAGGACGACCGAAATTCATAGTCAGTGGAAAATATCCGACGATGATGGGGACCACTCGTAAAAGCGCGTATCTGCCGGGCGCGTATATTTCACTTCAACAAAATACACATGCGGAGAACGGACGGCATTTCGGGACGGGGTCGCGACCCGGGAGGGTAGCGCGACCCGGATGCTGAAAGTGTAAGACGCTGTTGGGAAGACCCGCGTCTCTGCTACGAGGACAAAGTGCGGATGAAAGAAGAGTGGAATACAAAGTCCTACTTAAGGCACGGTATCCCCCGACCGCAGTGCGCGCGGGTCCTTTGAGATTTACTTCGCACGTCTAGCTTGGAAGATTTACCTTTTAGAAGTTACCTCGGCGCTCGCACTTAGGGATTCCCGTGTCCTGTGGCGTGATTTAATCGGTGAGCATTAGCATAGTCTTCCTAGATGAACCGAGCAATGTAATATTATCAGCATAACGATCTTGCGTAAAAGAATTTCATATTAAGCGACATATTGCGATGACATCTCCGACCTGCACTGAAAACTGAAAACGTTTGTCAAATCTTAAAGTTGTCACTACGGTAGCTCTGAGCTTTTCTGGGTGATAAATATGTCGCTGCTTATAATCAGCCGTCGAAAGACTTTGCAATGGTAAATATTCGGAACGGCAAACGAGCAAAGCGAGATCCTTAAAATGAAAGAGGACTTAGCTTTTTCTTCCCGAGGCGGCCTTTGATGTTCCACTCTTGAAATTCGAGACCTGCAGGTCCGTAGATTTACGAGAAATTAGCTTGGCGGTTGCAGCTTGAGAGGACAGTGAATTATAATCCCAAAGGTGGTAATTAGCTCTCATATCTTAGATACATTTCACCTGAGAAGAGCATTCATATATGCATTTATCGTAGAGCTACTCATTTCCAACTTGTTTCACCTGTGAGAATATCATTTGATGGAATTTTCCAGATCCATCAGTTTTCCCGAAGTAATTTCAAGACCACGTGTCGTACGTGAGAAATGAATAGACCTTCTTTCGTCTAATTACTGCATTACATTAAGCATTTATTGCATTAAAATAAATGACCAATTCCACTTTTATCAAAACTGTAATCTGATATTTAATCAATACACTAATAAATTGAGTAATTAACATTGGATATAAAACAGATTGTAATTATAATTAAATGTTATTAATATAGAAATGGAGAAAAATAGAAATGGAAAGAGAGACATCGCGTTCCTATAGGAACATATATGTTTCCACGTTCAATTTATCGTAGATATATGTATATAAGATATATATATATATATATAAAAGAGATTATTTTATACATAACAGATTTTATATATATATACATTTGATAATCTGTCTAAAGAGGTTGGTATATTTAGACGATCATGGGATCAAACGTTTTTACCTGTGACACGATAAATATGTATATTAAATTCAATAAATTCAATATTTCAATAAATTTAATTTATGTTTCGTATTATCACATATAGATTTATTCTATAAATACATACACAACTCAATTTTTAGAGTATATTATAGAAAACACTTAAATTCGCACACATACTTACCTCCTTTCAGAAATACAGTATAGTTTACTTCGTAATGCATTGCTTCTGTTCAAACTTAAACATATTTTTATATTTAAAAATTCAGATAGTATTTTTAGATATAGTAAATATAAATGTTAAAAAATTTAAATATTTAAAGAGATAAATGTTTTTTTAGTAATTTATTTAAAAGTAGAATACAGACCGAATCTACCGTATTTAGTTACCCAAATTGGAAAAACGCGTTTTTGAAATGTTAGATATTTTTATACAATTGCAAATACAGTGGTAATATATAATATAGATGTATGTAATAAAAACAGAAATGTGATCTCACGCGTTACGCTTATACACACACGTATAAACATATATAGAGCTCTTTACTAATTAAATCTATATTTTACAAAATCTCGTCTCTTTATGTTACCTGTTTTAAATGAATAAAAATCACTGAAAAATATACTAAATTATAACTATATGAAAGAGTAATCCAAGCGATGAAAGGGTGTTTTAATTAAATTAAAAGGTGTTTTAATTCAAAGGCTGATTTAACAAAGCCGATCTCCGTTTATATCGTTATCACCAAATGAAACATTCCTATCGCTTAGAAGCTATAGAATGAAAGTATGTGGGTCATTTAATTCCGTGCGGAGCGGCGCAGTTTTACCTTCGACGGTGAATTTCATCCCTCAATGACGCGGGCCATCAAAAATTATGGTCGTCCTATATTATGATACGGCTAGGGCGGCAGGCGCGAGCGAGCTTGCTCCCGACGAGCTTAATTAATTCGCGTTTTTTTCCTCGTAATACGCGAATTCTCGGCGTAAAATCTCGAGATAAATCGCGGAGGCTCGTGGCGGCTTGCCGGAATTTGAAAAGATTCCGCCACCGGCTTAATATAATCGCGTCCGAGTGACGCTCTCGAGAATCGGGATGTCACTGGTTGCGGCTCGCGGATGAGGAAGGAGAGGATTGGTATTACGATGGGAAAACTGGAACGTCCGTGGAGAGTGCATCCAACTTAGCTTGCTCGCCCCTCCGGCGATCCTGGCATCGTCTCGTCCTCGATCAATGCACCGCCGCCGAAAGGGCGATATTATCGAGATTCTACGAGTCCGATTGTCGACCCCTTTCCATTTCCTCCGCCACCGGGGTTATCGACACCCTGTCAACCGCTTCGCGCCCTCGCCATGCAGGATGGCCCACTTACGGAGTCGATTCCCGATGGACAATAACACGACCTTTAATGGAGGTGCGGGAAAGACGCCAACGGGCGATACCCGGGGCGCTATCGCGGCTGCGGTTTCGCGAGTAATTACGCTGTGCATGTGCGAAGGCACGGTGCGGAGAGCCTTTCAGCAAGTGCATCGGAAATTCGGCGAATTCGCCGCTTATCAGCGGCTGCCTTCGGCGGTTGCGGATTCGTTACCAAACTATACGATCAGTATTAATTAATATGATTCAGGTAATTGGAACGAAGTGCGCGATGAAACGCGCTTATTTTATTTTATTTTTTTTCTGGAATTCCCTGCCGCGGAACGGATCTCCGCAATTGAGTTTCGCATTTAAATTTGCAAATTGACAAAAGCGAAATTCGTATTATTTTGAACTTTACAGAGATAAAGTACAATGAGAGAATAAATATTTCGAAATTTGTAGAATTATTGTACGCGTTTTTCCTTTCCAACGTTATTCTTCGCAATTATTTCACCGCGTTATCATGAAACGTGACCAACATTGTGCGCCACGGGCCAACCCGTTCGTCAACGCACAAACGAAATTTTTAATTCGTGCGGTAGACCAAGTAAAAATGTACTCGACGAGCTTCCGAGCTGCTCTATTCTGTATTACGACAGATATTTCACTTTGTTTATCACGGGCCGCGTCCTTTCGTTTGATTACAGTAAACTCGAAAATAAAAGGAGTACCTCTGTCAGCAATATAATTTCATGGTAAATTATACCAATTACGCGCATAAAAGCGACTCGAGAAAAATGCATATTATAACTCTAATAATGTCTTGTGTGAAAAAGCTGCAAATACGAAAGACGAAATATTAATCTATTAATTTTAATAGACTTCCTATGCTAATACACCGAGAATATTTTTTTATTCGCGCTGATGCTAAATATTTGTCCCGAGAATGTGTAGATAATAAATGTCATCGCACGTAACGTAGTCATTAATGAATATCGTTGATTACTTTTGCTCCACCGCCCCCTCGGAAAAATATTACTGCGTGATCCGTGTATAGGCAAGCGCCCCTTCACATTGCGGATACGTGTTTTGCAAAATGCAGCCCGCGGCGCTTTTATATGAACCTATGAATCCTATTGTTGAATTCTAGTACGTACACTCGCAAGACCATACCGTATTCTCGTACGATGAATTATTCTTTTGGTATCCTGTGCGTGCGTATACGTATGTACGTCAAAAACAAACAATCGTACTTACCAATCTGGCAAACGTTAACGAGCAAAAAATTTTTTCAATGCGCGGAATCGTGATGAAAAAAGTTGCAGCGCAAGAATAAAGGGATTAATTCATCCATTTATTTAATAAACGACTGTGTGAAGATAGAAAGACACATACGCACAAGAATTAAAAGTATTAAATATCACGTTGCAAAGGACTCGCGTTTCACAGCGATATAATGCAAATTTTGTTGAAATATCAAATCTGAATTATGCTTTTATTTCGCGCGTCAGCACTCTCAAAAATTTCAAATATTATTTCTCTTTTCTGCATTAATATTATTCTCGGATTACGCAATCATTATTATTTTTATTCTATTTCTTTTTCCGAGAGTACGACGTTGAGTCCGACTTTTTTACAAATTAGGTATTACCTTTACATTATCCATGATTTTACAAGAAACCAGGTAACATTAAATCTAGTTTCTTAAATTAAATTTCCCGTTCTGGATATAAGTACCGCAAGTCTTTTCACGATTTTCGACCTGGCGCAATCATCTACCTTATGTCACGAGTAATACGCGGCTTATTTGTATCCACGTGAAATTTCATTCGACGCATCCCAACTGTAAAGTACTAGATGCGCAAAAATGCCTCCCAAGGTATCCCACAATGTCGAGCTTCATCGATCAAACTGCAGGAGAAAATATAACATGCAATACAAAACGATAATATATGTTTTCCGTTTCATTTATAGCATCCTAAACATATTACGTTCGCAAAATATTATTTTTACCTACTTCCTTCTTTCCATTACCCTACAATTTTTTTTCTTACATCTTTGCAAGATACTTTACAGTAACTGTAGTACACTCATCTATCTACGTAAAATTACACGCCTTTCAATAAATTTTATTTCTTCTATTCAACAGGATCGCGCAAAATATAAAACCTTTCGGGTTTGTTGGCAACGCGGCCATGGCTTCATCGTGAATTACATTGTACATAAGCACTAACTTCCGCATTTCAGGCAAATGTCGTAGCAACATTTTATTGTTTGTTCGCACGAATTGTTTTACGTTACGCTAGGCCAGAGATTTTCGATTTATGGGATAAAATAGGATCATCTAACCGCAAACTGTATCCTAGTACTGATTTCTTGAAAAGATACATCGGTTTTCAGAAAATTATGTAAACAGGACAAAACAGAACTGCGATGAAAAGATTTAAGTAAAATTAATAAAATCTCGAATGTATTTTTGATTATTTAAGCGCAATGTCGTTGACATACGGTTATTAATTGTAAAAGTCAGCAAAATTTGTTATTTTTATTATTGTCATACGCAAACGGTATATAAAAACGTGTGTATTAAAAATATAATTAATTGTAACTTGGATAACGTTCGAAGATATTTGAATCTGTGGAAGATATCAATTTCCACGAACGTCGTTCCCTCGCCTTAATACCTTAAGTGCACGAGCTTGTCTACGTGCTAGAATCGTTTACACCCTCTTAATACTTACAGCACATATACGTGCCGATGGCACGTACGTGAACGCGGTGCGTAATACAGTCCATGTGTGATTCAGTGAAAAAAAATTTTCAAGAACTCGCAGACTTCTTCAATTCGAATAACACGCTCGTTTATACTTCGTTTATACCTCGTTCAAAAAACGTAGTTTTCGGTATTTATACTTCTCTTGATTTGTATTGTCACTTGAAAAATTGGAAAAATCTCCTTCTCGATATCTCCTTCTTCCGGTTCTTTCCTTTTGCACCGCGAAGTTAATGCGCTTCGCAACTTTCACATTTTAAGCTGACAATTTTTGAAACGTGTCGAGTGGAAGTTTAGATCAATACTTTTTTGCAGTGATGAAAAATAAGATCTCTCTGGAGAGGTATTAAACTTTTTTCACGCTGCTGTACAGTGGACAGGAAAATGAAATAGGACGGGCTATAAAACGAGAAAAACGCTTTATGGTACATCTCGTAGTATCTTTTCCCAGCGATATTTTTTCTCATTTGATATTGGCGATGACAAATACTTTTCTACTGGCTGAGTACGCGTACGGCTTATACGCGAAGCAGCGAAAATTTTTATCGTATATTTCAACCCGTGGTTTCTTGATGAGTGAAATAATTTGTATTAAAATTGCAAAAAATTTTGTTGCCGTTTAGATTCTTTCTTTTTCCGTGTCCGGATATATTTGCACTTATAATTGAAATGTACGTTTCAAATTTCAAACGTTTAAATATATCGTACTTTTATTATATTCACATGGACGTCACCTATATTTTTTGTGAACGAAGCGCGTTTTTACTTAAATTTCGGCATATTGAAACTTCGAATAGATTGGCGTCATTTCACATGCAGATGCAGATATAAAATCGGCTCGTGCAGGATAAGCGGCAGTCTGATTTACTCGATGCAGAAAACCGATCCCGCGATTTTCTCGGACTTTGTGCAATCTCTCCTTTCCTCTCTTTCTTTTTTATTTTCTTTCTCTCTCTCTCTCTCTCTTTCTTTCTCCTTTTTAGCATTGGCAATAACACGTCCACTACCTATATCCGCGTAGGGAATTTCGTTTGTTGAGAAATTTTATTTCCCCTTGTTCGACGCGATCGAAATGCAAACTCCCGTCGCCGTTTCTGGCACCGCGTCGGTACTTCCGGTTCGCTCAGCGAGACGCGTTATGCACATGCATACGAGATTCTTTCCCGCGATATGGATTTACGGTAGCATCGAGGAGGAATGAAGGAGCATTCAGACGACCTGGTGCCGCAGTTCCTCGCTTTTTATCCCTGAATTTCTCGCGTGCCTCCACGCGTCCCAATCCACCCTTTACGTTTGTTCGGATCGCTTTTACACTTCTTTAGTTCTTCACATTACATCGAAGTGAGAATCCTATAATTCTTTACATTACATTACATCGAAGTAAAAATACTTCATAACGTCAAAAAGATCCACGCCGCTTGTAAACTTATCTTTACTTAACATAACTAACTAAATCAGATTTTTAAATGGAGAAAGTTGACAAACTTACAATTTTGTTCCAAACAGGATCAAAAATAACTTAATCGTCAATTAAATTATTTAAGAATGATAGAAATAAAAATTAAAGATATCTTGCAAGTATTTTTCATCTCACATAAATTAGCGTAACATAATTAAATTTGTAATTCATATAATTGAATTGACGTCAACGAGAGAGAGATGTAGCTGAACTGAATTATTCGCAAGAAGATTTGCGCTCGCATTTAAGTTTGCACAGACGCGCAAAGACAGTTACGTCACGTTTATACTTGAAGAGCGTTTCCAGAACTTCAGAAAAATATTTTAGTATTTGCGTTTCCCCACACAGGAGGCGGAGGGGCAACGTACCAAGAAGGAGGTTACGGCGCATCTCTCTTTCGATCGCGCGCACTCGCTTCGATGCTTACATTCGCCTGGAAATATATAGTTACGGCAAAGGGAACGTTTATCCACACGCAATGTGAGATTCTCCCAGGAAACATGGATTTGCAAGTGCTACATCGCATGAGCGTGAAGAAGCTTTCTGACAGGGCCCCCTTTTTAACCTTGCTGCACCGTCTCTACGCGAACACACATCTCTCGTTTCCTCCTTCGTTTGCTTTACAGAACGCTTTTCGATCGCCTTTTATTTCTTTTTTCTTTCCCCCTTTCTTCCTTCTTTCCTTTTTGCCGCAAGAGGTTTATCGATTTTACAAGGCTGAAAGTAACGGAAATGTCGTGTATAAATCTTTCGCGCGAATAATAACGCAAAATAATTTTTTTGCATTTTCGATCATTGTTAACAATATCGCGCGTTACTGATAAAAGTACGTTGAATAAGTACGTTTACGATTTGTTTGAAATTAAGTAAACAAATATTTGTTATCGGTTACGGGTTATTGAGCGATTTCGACTTGAATAGTGCTGGACCGCAGCAAGATATGGCAAATCTCATAGCAACGTGATTAAAAATAGAGATCGATATATCGCATAGCAATATATCATGCCTCGAAGCATCCGCAGAGAACCGTACTGAATATAATCTTCATGCTTTCGTATCAAAGGATCCTTCTCAATGTGAAATATGTTCTTTCCGCAAAAGTTATTGATTCATCCTCTATGCGATCGTACCCATGTATGGAAAACAGATCTCGGCGCAGCGTATGCTCGGCAATGCGAGTTTAGAAAAAGCAATCGCCCAAAGTGCCGAAGCTATACGTCATTTGTGCAAGAACTTGTTCACCGACCGACTGACCGACCTTGTGTTCGCGCACCCGTCTTCCCGCTCTCGGTCTCGTCATCATTCTCAGCGTCTTACACGTCTTTTGTGACGTCAGATCGGCGAGTGCCTATGCTTTCTCACGTTCAAGCTATGCACATACATTTGCCACGAGGCAATACGTACGTTTCAGGGAAGGATGAAGAAACGTTTCGACAAAGCTGCCAGATCCCAATCTCTCTCTTTCTCTCTTTCTCACCCTCCAATTCCCCCATCGGCTTTAGAATGTCTCGCACGCTTCCTCGCTTCGTTTATTTCCTTTACATCCGGCGCGGCTTTCGATCCGCGACTTTTACTTTGCCATGCCAAGCGGCTGTCGAAGTGTTTTGTAATCCCGGAAAAGACGTGCCCCGCGAGGAAAATTGATTTTACACCCGGGCGCGCGTTCTGTCATGTTCTAAAACGCATCCAGCGCCTTCGAGGATGGCAGTGATCCTTTTCACGCCTGTCGTATTTCCTCGAGTTTGAATCATATATTGATAACAACAATGACTAGCTGATCAATAATATGTTAAGCAAACAAATTTGGTTTTATCATACTAATAGGACATTAATGATAAATTTTCATGTCCAAACGCAGACAGGAATACAATTTAATCACGTGTATAAATGTTAATAAATATACTAAAAAATGATTTTTTTTATTATTAGATGACTGATATAATTTAGAAATTGAATCTTTAAAAAGAACAAGTATTTCGTAGAGTTATTAAAATTAATAAAATAAAAAAAGAGATATCTGTTTACACATTGTTTCTGGCTAATGAGCAAGTAATTACTGTTTCGAAAACATGTATCAAATCCAATCTTTTCACTCGCACTAACATTGCCAAAATGTATTAATCTATCGCTAATGAAGAACGAGACCACAGGGTATATATGCAATATTTATTATTGGCCTCATGCTGTTTGAACCGTTCAACCGTACTCTCATTTACCAGTAAATTTCATGTGGTTACTGTAGTATATTCGCGAATCAGACGCGTATGCATAGCGTGGTTAAACACAAAATTTTCAAAAATTTTGAGGTAGGAAAAATGAAGAGATTTAGACATGGCTGGTAAAATATAATATATATAGGGCGTTCTCTGTCAAAAAGGCCACCCCATCTGCCCACTTTAATTTGTTAGATAAAATGCTCTAAAAGGGCTTAAAATTTTCGTTGAAATATCTATTTTTCGATGCCGTATATGGCCTTTTTGAAAATTCAAATGGAGGACTCAGAATCGCGACTAGAATGGAAAAATTCAGAAAAATTCGGATTTTCTGTAATATTAGGTACTTTGATAGCAACCTGCAAGCAAAAATTTTGTTTCTACCACAATCCTCTGTATATAATTTTATGCCAGAGCGATCACTTGATCTTGGGAAGAAATTCATTTCTGAATAAAGTTGAATATTAGATCATTAAAATCGACTTGTTATTAGCTTTTGCATTTATTTAGCACATCAGTCTATAATATTAGATATAATATTATTATTAGATCAGACCCCCGTTACGTCCACGTCACATCCTGCAGATTTATTCACGATATTATTAATTTTTTCAATGACTTTTTCCATTCTAGTCGCGATTCTGGGTCCGTCATTTTGAATTTTCAAAAAGGCCATACGGCATCGAAAAATAGATATTTCAACGAAAATTTTAAGTTTTTTTAGAGTATTTAATCTTAAAAATTAGATTGGGCGGGGGGAGGTGGCCTTTTTGACAGAGAACGCCTCATATATATAATTACGTAACGTATATATATAATTATATGGTATATATATATTACCAGCTGTGTGAGAAACATAAAATTTTTATGTATATAATTTTTAATTTCAGACATGTGTAATATTTTATAATTTGTTATAATATTTCAAAGCATAACGTGCAAAATTAATTGCCTAAGTACACCGAGAGAGCGGCGTGCTATAATTATTGAATAGCACGCTAAATTGTAATGTAAAATTCGAAGTATGGAACTATTAAACGTCTTTCAATTACGCGTGCACAAGAATACTTGTTATGAACCTATGCTTTAATTGCGCAGCATACTTCTCGAAACTTGATATCGCAATATACCGGCGATCGAAATTTGTGATAAACGCCACGGCGCGTCATCGTATGACTGATCGGTTGAAAATTTCGGCGCTGCACACTCTAGGCGAATTAAGTGTTTTCGCGCAAAAGCCGTTTAAATCGTGATTATACGCGGAAAAGTCCCAAACGCGCGTCCGTACATCGCGCGCATATTCCAAACAGAATGAAATTTAGTTGGCCAATTACCAAGATAATAAGCTTTGAAAATTAAGCATAATAACCGGCTGGTTTGGCGCACGAAAGGATTATTAATGCAAATGAAATCAATAAGCGGATGAACGAAAGGTTGGCCGAATTGCGCACGGTTCACCGAGTTGTGCGCCGCTGTTCCGAGAGAATTTAATCACGATACTTGTCCATGATACTTAATATTTGTTCGCTAATTGCCACGTGTCATATATATCCGCAATTCATTTTCCCCACATTACGTTATTATCTTTTATCCGTCCACGTTATATTTTCGCTTTGTCACCTCTACTCCATTTTTCCGCATTATGTTCTTACTTAGTCATTATCCCCTCGTCTGCTCGCTCGCAGCTGCATTTTACAGACGAGAACTAAATTTAATGTCGTTAAAAGTGTTTGCTCATTGTCACGGACCGTTGTCATTTCCTACATACATTGAATTTGTGCTGAATTTCCTGCTTGCAATATCTTTTCCTTCGGCGAGAACGGGACGATATAAGACTTCGAGGGTAACGCAAACACGGTGCCTCGCGAAAAGTTTATTTTCGAAGGTTTCCAACACGATCGGAATTCGGATCAGATCGTGAGAAGAAGTTCGTTACAGTAACGAACCAGCAAACCTTTTATCGGGCCCGGGCGCGCCCGACTCTTTAATTTTGTTCCCCAAGTAAAGAAGCGTCGAGTCTGTTATTGGGCAAATCCGCACACACATTCACACAAGCGCGCGCGGGTCTGCAATGAACGGGCACAAACTTCCTCAAACGGGCGACTATATGAGCGTGAAAAATATACTTTATAAGTGCCGAACTTCGCTATTAGCCAGCAAATAGCCCTTTTCCGGTGATTCTGCAAAACTTTCGAATATTGGTTTCGAAAAAATTGTTCATACTTCGCAAAAGTTTTCGCGACAGCGTGACTAAACTTTTAAGGCATAAAAATAGATATCGTAGACCGTAAATCGAGACATCTCTGTTTAATGCGACTTCTTGTAATGTAACGTAAAGAGAAGCACATTGTTTACAATCCCATTTGTTAAAAGGATTGAACACGTGACTTTTTATGGGAAGATCAGTTTGTGCTATACTTCCTTAAATCATAAAAAAACGAGTTTTAATATATTATATCTGTGTGTATGTGTGTGTACGCACTGAGAGAAAAAAATAGTTGGAATAACAATAATCTCACTATATTTTATAGTGAGTTTTGGCCTCAAACATATTTTTATAGTTCATTTAAACATGCAAAATATAGCAGAGCGAACAGAAATTATATAGTCATCATATTTGCTTTGTTATTATTACCATGTGTATAGTAAAGCATGCTAAGACTATAGTTACCTGTACCAATATTTACCAAATATTCCAATTGTATTGACTATATAAAATGGTTAATTTTTCTTACCTATTCCATATATTCTATCTTACTATATTTTTACTTCAAATGATTATAATTATTGGTAAAAATTTTACATGGGTCATTTATACTATGCCTATATCGTAATTGTCACCAACATAAATTGTAACACTTACTATAAAAATGATATTCCTAACTAATAATCATTTACTATGTCATTATAGTTCCAAATATCATACATTTTTCTCTCAGTGTGTATGCAAACGATCATTTTTTCTGTTTCTTTTCTTCTCATCGGTGCACTGGAGACGATAGATTAATATTGCAGAAGATAAAAGTTTATCTCATCATGCCATAGTTATATATTCTTCGTCCTCTTTTCCTCGAGAATAAAAAGTCTTTTATTTTTTTCTGTATGTAGTTAATAATTCAGTGGGTTCATTGTCAACTTTTTATCGCAGATAGAAATGCTAAGCTTTATTAAACATAAGAAAGTAAATGTACGCGTTTCCGCAAACTCTCTGTAAATATTTTCTAGAGGAAGTATATCGCAATAATCCAACGTGTAAATTTTTTGAGTAGCGCGGATTTTATTCATTTTACTCTCATTCCACGAAAATTAACGTTTGGAGGATCATGTAGAGAGTTTGTAGAACGTTCTTCGGCTTTCACGAGAATCAGCGCTGAGCTGCTGCAAAAATTTGCATTTTAATCTTCATACCAACATTGAGAAGTTCTTCTCGTACTTTCGCGAAACATTCTAAAATGCAAGATTTTTGCAATAACAGAAAGATTCTCGGTAAATGCGCTGACGCTTAAATAAACTCAATATAGTACAATAAAACATGATAAAATTACGATTGAATTAAAACTATGCAGTGATCGCTTAAATTGAGTTTCGATAAGTACAAGACTGTTACGCTCAATGCTGTAAAAATTATGTTATCTCACAGTTTTGATTAGAAAGTTGCAAAAGCAACTTGGGGGCTTTGTTGTGACACATATTTCTTTAAAAATAACCATTTTTTATTGCACGCGTAGTAAAGTTTATCGTCCACGATTAAAATCCCTGCAGACGATAAAATTCTTCTGTATTCCAGCAGGACGGAAATTTTCTTCGAGTCGCGAACAAATTGTGATTCTATGCTCATGAAACCCTGGAAGGCTCGCTCGCTTCATGGAACTTTATAAGTCCCATCTCATGGTTCTCGCCGGCATCTGCGTAGAAATTTACGCGCGGTTTCGCCATAACGTGGCTATCGACTCGCTTCGTCCACGGGAATAAACCTGCTTTAATGGCATACTGAATCGGTTTAACGTCTCGATAGATGCCGAAAAGGATTTTGCCCTCACGGAGAATGCCGCCAACGCTTTCGTCTAATGCTTTCCAAAATTTGCATCCTAATCTTTGTAAACCCCGCAGGGATTACCGCCACCGTCTTCTTTCATCGTCTCGAGGATTTGCTTAACCTCGGCTTTCTTTGAGAGGCGACCCTCGTCCTACCGCGATCGATATAACATTTTACAGAATCTCCCCTAAAGTGCATGCCTTGTAACACGGAAAAATATATTAGAAATATGCAGAGCATACAAATTAGCATTTAAAACAAAATATATATCTAAAGTTTATAAATATATAGAATTTATAAGTGCTTCATTATATATTAATATTTATTATAATAAATCATACACTCTAAGCAATAAAAGCATCTGAGCAAAATTAATATTGCCGATATAAAATAAAGGCACGCAGTATTACATAATAGTATTTCATGACTGTGAAAGTTCATCATGAATCGTACATTTTATTCTGGGCTAGTCGACGTATAAGTTAGGTGAAACTCAATATAAGTTCGAATGTCAATTAATCAGAAAATTACCGTAAATGCCCGTGATATTATCGGTACCTAGAAACGTCGCAAGTTTCGGAACGCATCGCGAAGGGGTGGCCGCCGGATTGGCCGCTAATCAAATACAGGATAGACGAGGGGGCGAAGGTAGAAGATTTATTGTAAGTAAATACAATTAGGAGTTACGAGTGCCTTCGAGTAACCTTTGACCTCAGCTGACGCTAACCCAACTACAGCGAACCTGACCTAACTAAATAATCGAATTAGAGGCGCCTTCCACCGCGATGGCGCCCTACCTCCCCGCTACGAAGTCCATTTCTCGTCTTCTCCTCATCCACTTCTAACTTACATTCGACACGATTCCCGGGCCGTATTCGCGGAATTGGTCCTGGGATAGTAAATTGACTGTGGCTTGGCGACGAACACGATTTCTCAGGTGTTGCAACGGTTGTTGGTCGACATGATCTTCGTTAGACGGAATCTGAATGGGAAATTGGAGGGCATTGATAAACGTAAGAAACTTGTAAGAGTATTGGTGGAATATTATGAACTGCTAACACAGAAATTCACCTGTGGTCTGTTTTTTTTCAGCTGCACTTCTGAACTAGTGCAATAAGTTAGAATGAAAGAAAATATATTTGTCTCATTTTAACTTATTGCACTAGTTCAGAAGTGCAGCTGAAAAGAACAGACCACTGAACACGCATAGGCAAAAGATATAAAAGAGAATAAATATAAAAGAAATTATTTATCAAAATTTATTTTCTGTTCAATATATTTGATAATTGAGTTTACGTATAATTTTGTATCAATTAACTTTTTCAAAATATCGTGCATTTTTCATTCTATGAATGAATGAAGAGAACATCGCATTCCTATAATCCATTTCGACGAGGATAGGCATCGGCTTTACCTGCGGACAAATTCGTATGCACAACGTTTCTCACAAAGTGCAAAGTTCCTTCGCGACAAAGTTGGGATATCGATACTCAGCGATTCGACGAAACACTACGCTCTGCCTGCTTTCTAAACAGCTTTCAAGCGCGACAAACGATCCCCTCGGTTCCCGATCGACGTCTGATCAATCTCGACGAAACATCGTGCCTTCTTTGAGATTCCTCGCGTTGAAAATATATATGTACAACTTCTCTCTTCGTTCTAAAAAGTTTCCGGGCTTACAGCCGTTCACGATAACGAAACTTTTGCGCGTCCGAGTTTCTAGCAAAAAGTATGCGCTTTGTGCAATGACATATTGACACGCATTTCAAATATAGCCTAGTTCTAAGTTCGTGCGTCTCTCGGTCACGTTCCCCGTTATGTCGGAGATTAATTTGATACACGGAAAAAACGATAAGGTTGCCACAACCACAATAATAGTAACATTTGGTACAGCCACGTTCTGTGGTTGTCACATTCACATTGATGTAAAGACAACTATATGCATTTGGTACAGCAAACATAGTGAATGTTGAGACAAACTTAGTGAATGTTGAGACAAACATATATAGATGCACTACACAAAACAATGTGAATATGACAACCACAGGACGTGGTTGTACTAAATGTAATTATTATTGTGGTTGTGGCAATCTTATTGTTTTTTTCGTGTAACAATAGAATTTTCTTTGTGATCAAGATTAATTAAAGACAAACGCACGGGAAATCCGCAATTTTTTTTTATAAAAAAGATCTGAAAATAAAAGATAGTAATAGTTGATAAATAATAATTACTTTAACGAGCTATTATGATATGTTAAAAAATTTCCCATTTGCAGATTATGGATGACGCAAGCAGGAAAAGTCTGAAAATAAAAGATAATAATAGTTAATAAATAATAATTACTTTGACGGGCTATTACGATATGTCAAAAGATCCGTCATTTGCAGATTACGGATAACGCAAGCAGATAAGCGATCATTGATTTATAGTGGCTGGCAAATGGCTACGTCACCGCGTATTCATCGTGAATTGTTCGTTTTATATCCGCCGAATTTCTTGAAGCCCGCTTGAAAGGCCCTTTTTATTGGCAGGCTATCGGTGAAACCGCGCCGCGTCCGATAAGGGCGGCCCGTCAATAAAAGCGCATCGGTGATTTATGAGCCGTATGCGGAATGATGACAAAAACAGGCCGCAATAAATCGCGCGAGTACATCGGCCCCCGCAACGGGTTATTTGCTGTATATCACTTTGAAAGAATCCGTAAATTTGCCTGCCGTGCGCCAAGATCCCGTCGTAAATACCGTGATCGTAGTGCAGGTCGGCGCGTAGCGAGGCGGACGGCAGGCTCGCGCGACGTAGGTAGAAAGACCTGTAGTAATTTATCACGGTAGCGTTTTCTTTTATTGTCGCAACGCATAAAAGCCGGCGCCGGTTACGCGCGCATACG
Source organism: Aphaenogaster floridana (assembly GCA_003063835.1). Classification (NCBI taxonomy): domain Eukaryota; kingdom Metazoa; phylum Arthropoda; class Insecta; order Hymenoptera; family Formicidae; genus Aphaenogaster; species Aphaenogaster floridana. The sequence goes on from NJRP01000007.1 coordinate 1,837,561, forward strand.
AAGTGCAAACGCTAACATGCGAAACGCGCGTGTTTCAGGATAAACGAGAACACAACACGGTCCCAGTTCCTGGCCTACTTCAGCTTCTCGTCCAAAGCGAGCACGTCCGTCGGCTGGCCGGTGAGGGGCGGACATCCGGTTAACAATACGGGTAAGATGTTTAGCTCGCTTTTGTGATGAAAAATGAAATTATGTTACGTTCTAACGCTCTTCGCTTCCGGACGTACATTTTCCATTCGAATTTTGCAGAGCGCATTACTCAACGCTGACAATTTTAGCGACTAAATCCCTATTTTCCAGCGGTGCCTGATTCTCTGTAGAATTATCTGTAATTGTTCGTTGGACAAGTGACAATATGAAAGAAATCCCATAATCGTTTTGAATTTAACAGCTGGAGAACGAAAGTTAACATTTCTCTCGGCTTTTTGCTACGTTTTATGTCGATATCTTATATCCACGAGATTATGTTTTGGATCTCGTGTTATCGCGAAATCGATAACGTGCCTAAAGTCATGCGGCAATCACGAAAGCGGTGATCTGTTGAACAAGTGAGATTATGGCGCAACGTAAACTTGGTCGCTTGGTCGCGCTCGCGCTACACGTCCTGTTTCGGACCGCTCCTATCATAGACTATTGCTCAAACTACACGCCAACAACCTAGTTCACTATCGGTTCCCCCATGACGGTAACTTCATCTTCCTGTAAATTACACCCCCGTGGTGTGGTTTATCACGCGGAATGTTCAACTGCGCGGGCAATCTACGTAGATAGCGTTCTTCTTAACACCCTTGTGACAAATTTACGCGAGCCGACAAAAGTAGAGTTTTCTGATACCATTACGAGTACGCGACTACTGGCTCGTCCTCGTTCCCTCTTGCCACGAGGGAAACGAAGGGCGAAGCGTTTTCGGAGATTCTCGGAGTAAATAAAAACTCCCCCGCAATATTTTTTCGAATCAAACAGACGCGCATATATATATCCCCTCGTGAATTGGGGGAGCAATTTTATTCGAATCTTTCTAAAAGCCACGTCGAAACGGAAACAAACTATTTAACTAGCTCGCTAAAGCGTAAACCTCGTAGTATGTTCGCAAATTATCGATGCGCGTTTTGCATGTAAAATCGAGTTACGCGTTAACCTTGTTGCCCTACTCGATTAAAGCATACGTTGGCGAACGTTCGTCAGACCACCAGCGTGTCTCCTGTAAAATTCATAACGAAAAATCAGAACCGCGACGAAAAAGGCAAACGACGAAGGAAGGAGAACCAGTTCATAACGTCAGGTTTGCGTGTATATGTGTGTGTGTGTGTGTATATATATATATATTCTTCTCCCACGATGCGAAATTCGGATAAAACGTTGGAACGACATAGCTTTCGAGTACCCTCGTCCACGATAACAATTTTGGAACCGGATATCGATAGAGGTAGAAAACGTGAATAGCGAGCGCTGCAGGAAAAGAAGTAGCGGCCAGAAATGTGCGAATTTAGTTGCGCGAGCAGCGCGGAGGGGTAATTTCTTCCCCTAGTTAGTGCGAAAATTATACGAGCTTAAGTGCGGACTGGCCTGCATTTTAAGCGAAGGAGGTAACGACGAACCATTTGGCTCTCCGAAGCCATTTAGCCATCGAAAGCGTTAGTAATCGAAAGCGTTAACTAAAGGGCTAAATCTCGAATATCTACCCTCCCCGGGACGACTGTGCGATCTCTATCTTTAAATGCGACGGGTTTCTAATCTCCAACGTAATCGATGTTTCTCTGTACAGATCTAGACTGGGTTGTCTTGAAATGATCGTGAGTTTCAGTTAGGATTCTCTTAAGATAGTTGAAATAGAATATTGTAACGTTATTCACGACAATTTTCGTAGTAAAGAGAACGAAATGAGCAGTTTAGGAATTAAATTACATTTATCATGTTTGTACTATTAAAAGTTTCTCCTCTGGCGCGCTCAATTACAAGTACTAATGTCACGAATTCCTTTACAATCGGTGACTACTACTTGATCGTACAACGATCCTGTACCGCTTTAATAGCTGTGTTGTGTAACTTGGAGACGTCGTAGGTAGCGTAGAAAATTGAAAAGCCCTTTTAAAAAAATTGCACGACGCTCTTATGAGAAAAGTTCCGTATATATGTGCCTTTGGACTTTCGCCTCTAGTAATATTGTGTAATGACGTACCGGAGTTCTTTGACTTACCGTCACCCCGAGAAACATACGCCGCATTCGCAAACAACCGGTGCGCCGAACCTGCGAAGAATGAAAAATACGCAAGAACGTTTTCATCATTTCATTTCTCATTACATTTTTATTAACAAAAAAGCGCTTTCTCTGCAGTTCTCAATTTTATAACGTTCGTGTTACGCACGTACCTAAGTTATAGGCGCCTTTAAATCTCTTAATAGTGTTTTAAGTGGTCCTAAATTTTAAAGAAAATAAACAGTATACACAAAAATATTCTTACAACGCGTTTTCTTAGTAGTTTTTCTTTATTTACACGTTTTTTGACCGGATATTCGTAAATTCGATCCCAACTGGCAATATTACGAAAAGTCGCTTAGCATCGCGCGTTTGAGCGATTGTACGATAAACGAATCAAGAAGACAGCCTAAGGGATAATCAGCAATTTATTTCGAGACGATGGCTGAGAAAAGCCGCGTGTCAAGGGCGACGAACAGGAAAGCGGCGAGAGAAGGCGACTCGTCCGTGCGCGCGACAGTGAAAGCGACTCCGACGAAATCTTCCCTTCATACGGGGACTGTAACGAGACGACAACGATTGTCGATTATCCCTGGGAGGAGACCGCGCCGGGCGATCCATATGCACAGGACGTACGACCGGGAGACGTGACTGTCACTCCGCCATCCGGATGAGAGAGGTCTTTTTTGACGTCGGCCCACGTCCTATTGGGAAACGTGCGAGAGGCAGCGAACCTAGGGTAGGACGAGGAGCACCAGGAAAGGGTGTCCTCGAGAGAGGGAACGAAAGGCAGGATAGGAGGAGTGAGAGAAGGTGTGGATAGAAGGAGAGGGAGAGAGAGAGAAAGGCAACATCAGGCGGAGGCGCCGCCCGATTGACAAACAGATCAATCGTGGGTGGAAAGACGATCCGCAGTCTTACCGCTCGACCTGACTCCAGTTGTGTCTCTCTCGCTCTTTCCCTTACACTCTGTCTCTCTTTCTCTTTGGGTTTCTCCACATGTGCATTTACGTAAGCCGCGCCTTCGCTCGCTTGCTGGACGAGGGAAGAGAGAGAGAGAGAGAGAGAGAGAGAGAGAGAGAGTCGGTTCTTCCGCTCTCGAATTTATCTCCCGTTCAGAAGAACTGGCCGACGTCTTCCTGGGTGATTTATAAGAAGAGGAAGCTATTGTACAACAAAGAAAGGCCGCTGTCCAAAGAGAATATTATTTTTAGAATGCGCCGATGTCTTTTATGCGCCCGGGCATAAATCGCGAAAGAAGAAGCAACATTTACATAGATGCTTTAACTCGGTCTTTAATCTAACCGGATTTGATTATGTTTATATGCAATTAATTCTGAATTAATTATGTATTTATTTATCAGCTCTTATTAGTACACAAAGCATTGAAAATGTAAGAAATTAGACTAGATATACGCATGTAGTGTATCCAGTTAAGAAACGTTAACAAATCAAAAGATAATATTAAGGTTGTTCAATTGATGAAGCGATCAGTAAGAAATCCTGCCAATTTACAAATCTGTACTTTCGCTCGACTTTGTTTCTCTCTTTTCTCTTCGTACAATCGCACGGTCACGTAAACTGCACTTACGAGAGAAGTGCTCTTAGCCGGCGCAGTTAAGATAGATTATTCCACTGAAATTCCGGCGCAAATCTCGGCGCATTTCTTTACGTACATCTACTACTGAGAACTTCCAGTAGATTTCGTATTATGTTTTTATATTAAGAGAACTGTAATTATATATATTTATATATATATATAAAGTTGATAATTATTAACAACACCAAAAGTCTCTCTTTCTGTATAAAAAGTTAATACAAAAAGAGAAAGAATGAAAATGTGAAATGAACAGAGATGTTTTTAAATAAATAATCCCATTTAGTTAAAATATATTTTTATAAGTTTGCTTTACGTTTTTTACATTTCGCAAATATATTTTTCATAAACTTTTAAATGGATTAGCGATATATGTTTTTTATATATATTATTTCAATAATGTATGCATATAGACAAGCACTTTCTAATTTTCCAATTCACAAACATTTATCTGGCAAGTAAAACGTGTTGACAAACATTTGCACCAAAATAAAGCGGGATATTCACGCGCTATTTCACAGCGTTTCCCATGATCTCTTCCGTTACTGTCCATTTAAAAACCAAAACATATCGTCAAACGGTCGACGACTGTCCGCGAATTTCAGCAAAAACTGTTCGCTCTAAATTATATAACTGCAGTTAATTAATTAGGTGAATATTTGTCAAAGATATATATTAACTTTTGCGCAATTAAAATTTAAACAAAATATAAAATCGGTAAAATTTTCGTCATAAAAAATTGAAATTTCATTTATATGGAGAAAAAAACTCGCTCGCTTGTTCGAAGACTGGCACTCGCTGAAAAGTTAATTGCGCTTATTGCAAGTTCGCTCCGTTGTTTCCCTTTTTTAAATTCCTCTCTGCGTTCAACGCCTATGCAATTTTCGTAGCTTTTCCGCCTGAAACGCAACGCGCGATGTTTCGGGTCGCGAGGCGAAAGAGCCCGCCACTTCATCGTGCCGCAAGTTTCCCCGGCGAGTGAATAGAGCGAAGAAGGGGGGGGGAAAGGCAAGTCCCCCCGTGAAAAAATTTCGTCGACTCGCGGAAACTCCGCGGGAACTGCGCGGAAGGAATGAACATTCCCTTTCCTTCTTCTTTTTCTTTTCCTCGCAGCATTTCCGTCTTGGGTTCGTTACGTTGGGCGCGCCACGAAGGAAAGTCTTCGCGCGTCTTCTGCGGGCATTTACATAGAGTCCTCACTTTCTCTCCTCCCTTCTGTCGACGTATTAAAGCATTTCACCTTTGCGCACTTAAAGGCACAAGCGGGAAGTGAGTTCCTCGGCAGGCGCATTTCCAACACGGCAATTGCGCCCGCTTTACGAAAAATCGACTGACGACGCTTACACACTGAGAAAAAAGTAAAATTAAAAATTTATTTCTGTGAAATAAGATTTATTTAAATACGGCGAAATGAAATTTTATTTCTAGAAAATAAACCATCTAATGAGAAAAATTAAATATATTTCACAGAAATGTATATTTCGTCATCATAGCTAAATTTAACTATGATACATTAGATGGTTCATTTGCTAGAAATAAAATTTCATTTCGCCGTATTTAAATAAATCTTATTTCATAGAAATAAATTTTTAAGTACTTTTTTCTCAGTGCATTAACGCATAATCGCGCAAGAATATATAGTTGCGTATCTCTTTTTCTTTACACTTTTTTTACTGAGCGATCCACAGTCCTGTTATAAAATAACGCGACCAGATAATGTAATTTTTTAAGTTGGCTTTTCATTAAAGTTTACTTTTTCTATCTGTTAAATCGCGTAAAACACGCTTTTGTTAATATTCGCTGTTATATATGAGAATGACAAGGTCGGCGAATAATATCTACGGGTTATCGCAGTTATATTTATATCACGCGGCAGTGAGTGTCGTGAAACTTTTCCTTTGATATCATTAGCGTGGTTACCGGTGTATCCGTTTGAGCCGTGTCCGCGCTAACGAGGCAACTTTCCGAGCAAACTAACGCCTGGTTAATAAAACTCGATACTCTTTCAATTACACGTACAATTAACGAGCTCGAGAGTTTTTTAAAAGCCAAACAATTGACGTCCATTAACTATACGGTTCAATTATCATCCGACTGATCGCGCCGTACTTACCTAAGAAATTAGTGTTAACTTCGGCGCGCTTGTTATCAAATAATTAGGGACTCGTTTGTCGCTGCGCTTTTTTCCTCGACGGTCGGTTTAATCGATCGTAAGCGGTTCAATCGATGCCTGCAAAAAAGATCCGCATCTTAGACGGGGAACGCCTCGAGGACACCGAGAACGAAAGACGAAGAAAATTCCGTGTTTTAAGGTAGAAAAGCGAAAAGGGCGGGGCCGTTTACGGTAGAAATGGTTGAAGGAGCGGTTTGCACAGGAGGATCGGAGCGGTGCAGATGCAAAGGGCACTATATAAATTGAAAAAACCGTGTGCCCGAAGGTGGACGCGGTACCACGTCTAATGGATCCGCCCATTATGACAATTGCATACGCCGGAACTATAAAGCTAAGCAAAGAAAGATGTAGAGGACGGTAGAAAATCAAGCGCGTCATTTCTTCTCTTTTTGCGGAAAGAGAAATGACGGCGAAACTACTTTAACGCACGCAGACGACGCGGAAACGCAAATAGAAATCGCCATACGCAACAACACGTCAAAACTCTTTGTGGTCTTGTTTAACGTAAAGATACTTTTATCTGCAGTGTCTGCACCATTAAACAAACCTCATGTCGCTATGATATTAAAATGATATTATAATGCCTTTTTCGTACTCGCATGCAACTGGCAGTAATGAATACGAGTCTATTATGCGTTTATGGAAATCACGTGTTTGCATACGTTATGAAAGTGGAATAATTGGACGCGTAACGGTTTGTCAATCACCGTTTGAATATTACAACAATCGGCACGGACGCATTGATTTGCCTATTCGAAAACAGCTTTGAACTTCAATACTTTTGCATAATGCAAATATTGATTAATAACGGATATCCTGACTTATGATGAATTACAGGGTTGGGAAGTAACGCATTACTTGTAACGCCGTTACCGTTACCGTTACTTTTTTATAGTAACGATTTGGTAATGACGTTAAATTTTTTTATAGCAAAAACGGTAATGCCAGGGTTGGAAAAGTTAAATTTTTGAAAGCTATCGTTATCGTTACTTGTTATTCATTGAAAAAAGTAACTCGTTACTTTACTTGTTACGTAACGAGTAAAAGTAACGGCGTTACTTTCACGTTACTTTTACTCGTTACGTAACGAGTAAAGTAACGAGTTACTTTTTTCAATGAATAACAAGTAACGATAACGATAGCTTTCAAAAAGTAACTTTTCCAACCCTGGCATTACCGTTTT
>NJRP01000007.1:1844830-1903051 GCA_003063835.1 Aphaenogaster floridana
GCCAATATCAAATACCGAGATTGCATTTAATTTATTATTTTAATATTTATATGAGATATATGTTCAATCTATTAAAAGAGATTTATATGAGATATATGTTTGATCTATTGAAAGAGCCTCTAAAAATGTAAATCGATGTAAACGCGTGTGTGTTTAATGCTTTTAAGAATTTACGTTTTTATAAAATTATAAATTTCTCAAATTTACGTTATAAACCATCAGTTCTTCTTTTACTTAGCATTATTATATTTATCATGTAGATAATTTAATTTACATTACATCGTATATGTAGTAATTATCACCGAAATGGAAATGCAAGTTATTTACATGCTGCAAACTCGTGGGCCGTGACTAAATTGGTATTGCATTTGGTATTGTCGTATATCGAATAATAATCTATAACGCATGGGCAATATTTCGGCCTAGTTGGCAATATTTCGAGCCGAGTCTCGAAAATATTAATTGAGAATCATGCGAGCCGGATGCGAGATATCTCGTTAGCCCGTTCTAATTGGCCAGCGCGTGTTGTCGTTGACGCGTCTGCCTATTTTCCACTTTTCGAATTTTTCACGAAGCCGCCAGACATATCAATTATTTTCGCTCTTTTGCCAAATCGTTCGCGCTCGGCGGAGCTCGCCTGTCGGACAGCCGGAAATTGAGGTGGACCGTCGCTGGTACCGTTCAACGCCAATCGATTACTTACGCCTTAATGAGCTTACAGAAAAAATTTCATTAGCTGCATAGCAAACATATTAATATATGCTGTATTAATATATAGGAGAATTTTAATGTTAAAATGCCCCTAACTAATATTAGAAATTGGTATTATTCCTAAAATGCATTTATTCATTGATTTATTCGTTTTCGATAATTGACGGAAAATATGATGAAATCTCTTTCACGTATTTTTTCTGAATTATTGAAGAGATAATGATGTAAGATATTAATTATAATGAAATATTTTCTAGCATGTAAAGGAGTCACATATATATGTGCGCATAAGAACTGGGAACGAGAGACTAACAAGAGTTTCAAGTTACTGATGTGTATTTCTTCTTGTTTGCAGAATGCGACTCGGTGTACGAAGACGCGGACTGCCACGACGGATGCGTTTTAGCCAGTCCCGGATATCCTGGGCTGTATCCGCCGAACTTCCGCTGTCGGTACCTGATCACTTGCGGTCCGCGGATCTCCATCGCCATCAACTTCACGGCGGTGCTTCTTCCGTACAAGTAAGTGCTCGACTGTCCCACAATGTCAGGCTTTCAAGCCACATGGGAAAACATCCTGTAGTCCTCTCGTCAATTAGTTTCCTATCTCCAACGAATATCCAGGAATATATCCACTCGGGAGCGCACGTAAACACGTACTTTCGTTTTATTTAATTTTACGTCGCGCTTAATTACTACGTCATTATACACGTTATAAAAGCGCAGTGCACACGTGATGTTTAATTACGCGCATGAGGAAATGGTGCCGTACGGGAAAAATAGACCGGAAAAATCCGTTAAGCAATCACTCGAGGGACGCGACAATTTTCTTCCGTACGCGGTATGGCGACCATTTCGAGATTTCTTTCTTGTATCTGCAGCGCATATATCCGCTTCTTCCGCGACCCACGTTCTACGAAAAACTATTCGAGGCCGGGACTGTACAGGTTGTTGCACGACAAATTAAAAACCTCAGGCGAGTTGAACAAGGAGCAGTCGCGTTGTTCTTCGCCGGCTCACTTTTCCGCCGGCACTGAAACGCTTCGTAATAGCGACGATGTTAGAGCTGAAAAAGTGGACACGAGGTACAATTCTCGGATAATGGGTGGAAAGCATAAGAAAAAGAGGAATGAAATTTACGAGTTGACCAGTTCTAATCGGAACAACCTCGGTTTAAAATTCATCTATTGGCAGTAATATAATATTAAAAGTATTTACATTTTTTTTTATTAAAGAAATAGCTGAACGAAAATTTAAAATAGCTGAATTAAAATAGATCAATTTTTATTTTTAATTTTTTTACGTACTTTATTATTATTAAAATTTTATCCAAATATTGTAGAACCGGGGAAATTAGTTTTAAAATTAATGCAGTAAAAAATGATATATAATATTTATATTATTTGTGGATATATTTTTATATTATTTATTGCCACGTGCAATCGATATTGTTGTAAATGTTTATGAGTTATTCTATCTCCTGTGTACTTTGTCGTACTATATTGATTATGTCTTTGCGTTGATTTCAAAGTCCCGTCGAGTGTTTCTTCTTTCATTTACCATCATCACCGGCTCGGATTAGCGCGTTTCCGAGCAGAAATGAAAGAGCAACCGGAGAAAGGAAAAGGAAAAAAGAGAAATCTCCAGCCCCTTTGCTATCTTTAGCCCGGGTATTTTTAATAAAACCCGCTCTTAAACGTAGCTCAGCTTGCATAACAAGCGCGGAACTCTCTTTACGCCGCGTTAACCTCCCATGCATATAAATCATTTTCCACTTTACCGAAGAATCCGCAGCCGTTTTTGAACGAATCACATACCTCCGTTTGGCGAGCAGAAATAAAGTATAATAATCTTGCTTTAAAAAATTCACACTTTCTTAATTCTTGGATGACTTCCTAATAAATTTTTTAAAAACTCAAATAGCAGAAATTTCAATTATTTTCAATTAAATACCGCTAAAAGATATTTTTAAAGTTTCCCTAAAAATTATTCGCAAGAAGAAAAAAAGTTTATTCAAAGGCATCGGAAGAATATAAAAAAAGTAAATCCTGCAAGCTTTTAAAAAGTTCTTTTACGCATCCAAGAATTAAAGAAAATTTAATTAGAGATTATATTACAATAACATTATCAAATTACTATCCAATGCGACTTTGTTCTTCAGCGAACAAATGCCTCTCAGCCAGCTCTGAAATTCGAATATAACAATTAATACAAGCAAAATCATGGGAGACTCATTGACTGTCTGCACTCAACAATCGCTCGAATTGATTATCATTTCCTGAGATTCGCTTAAACGCCCACGGGTACTCGCGGTGACAATTAACGTATATACATCTAACGACACATCTAACGACAAATAAGAGAAACTAGTTCCCGGTGCGGTGCTTGAATCTGTAGCGCACATTCACACGAGCGTACACGTGAGCGCCTCATGCGAAATTTGGTCTGTGGAAACGTCGCAAGTCAATATGCATTCGCTTTGCGCTTTGTCGAAGGTAAGAGCCCATTTGTGCGTGCTCGAACGAAGCTGCGTATACGGAAAGGGCCACGAGCGCGTATCTCGGCGCTTGATAATGCATCTCGCGTCTCGTTTCGTCGGCTGTGTCAACAACCGCCTCTCGCGTTCTTCCACCGCGCTTCATCCCCCGTCTGAATCATCCCTCTGAGCAATAAGAATACACCCACGCACGGAGCATACTGCCATTGTGCGTCTCGAATTACTTACCCTCGACGATGTCAAGCACGATCCTGTTAAACGTGTTACGTTGTAATTCCTTTAGATTTGCGCTCCGTCAGCCATGCTGCTCGAAGCTAACAAATTCGTTTTGTCTGTTAAACTTTGTTTTATTAAACTTTGATAGTTTATATACATTTAGTGAATGGTGCACAAAGAATATTGTGTTCCAATAATTTGTAATTTATTACAGAAGTCTGTCGCGAAATTAGACCAGTCAATAGGTAATTGAACTTTTTATTTGCGATTAAACATAGTTCGCTTGCAATACTAATGAGCGGTTTCCGGGGTACAATGTAATCGGGTTTGATCAGGAAAATTTTTGCGAGATGTGAGAAAGCGACAAATGAAGAGAGAGAGAGGGGGGAGGTAGCTATGGCATGCCCACAATAAGGAGAGCTACGCACTGCAGCTGCATTTGCTTTTTCGCGGCAGCTGCAGTTGTTCTCCAAAGCTGGGCTGGCTGGCTTTTACGCTGGTGGCCGCTGGAAAGCCATTTCACACGGAGTCTCGCAATCGCGAATACACCGAGCATTTCCGTTCTCTAAAGACGGTCGTATTTTAGACCTCTTCCACTGGCGTTCTCACCCGCTTTATTTGCGAATACTACGGCGGGCAGTAATATTGAAATGGATGGTCGGATGATTGTGCGCAGGGGTACCTAGATTTTCTTTCTTGGACGCCAATTCATTCCCAACGAATGCTTTTACGAGTATTCAAAAAAGGAAATACGTGTAAAAAAAGAATACGTGTAATTTCTGCGGCAACGAACACGCCCTATGTTTTTCATATAATATTTAATATATTTTTTAAATAGATTTATATAATAAGAGATTGTAGAAATTGTTTAAAAAATCCGTGCGCGAAAAAATTGATGTGCAAACAAGAAAAAAATTAATACGCTTTAGGACAACGCTGCAGGAAGCTTGTTTCGTCCCCTTCAAAACATTTTAATAGTGATCCGCACGTTCGTGTAATCACGCAGCGGGAAACTTTGTTGAATTGCTGCGGAAAATATATCGCTTTTTGTGGCGACTGCATTTGCTTTTGCGGCAATAATAAACCGTATTTTTCAACAGGCTGCGGTATACCCATTTCGGAAAATAATCCCGCGCAGTTTACGGACCACGAACTGCCAATCACGAGTCCGGAGCATCCCTATCGGATGATACAGTTCGAGATATATCACGATCTTACGGGCCGTAGAATTGACAATTGTAAAAAGTGAACTGTGTTGCGTTTGGATTACATTTTCTCGTCGGTGTGTTTGACTGCTTCGATCTATTTGCAACTTATTCAAGGAGAACGATATCATATTTTTACGATGATTGGTGCATAACCGTCAAATCGAGAACAATCTGTGTTCGACATTTGTTCATCGATCTTGAAGTAATCAAACCATTTATCCCGAGGAATATTTTGGTCGCGTTTAGAGCACTAAATTTAACGATAACTTAATCCTCTATATAATAGCTATTTTTAATTGTTTTATCACAGTAATTTTATACATGAATGAAAAATATCATAATAAACGAATGAAGAATAAATGAAATAAAATATAACAATTAACTTTATAGAGAAATTGATATGTCGAGATGTAACAAAATGTAACTGGAAAAAATGACTGAAAGATTATTTATGAATCAAATTTTTAACGAGTGATAAAGTCAAATAATTTTTCGGTATTGTATCATATTTTTTTTAGATATCCTACAGCTTATACCCGCTATTTCGGAGGAAATATATCGGCTGATGAAAAGAGTTGCGCGTCACGCAGCTAACACGATACCATTATGGCCGTCGTATATTCTTTGTGGCGTGCGTTCTGTGCAAACACGGTACAGTAGTTTAATTACCAGGCCGCTTTCCTAGATATTTTCTCTGGATTTTACATGCATGCAAAATTACATGGGCGCCGTCACGAGAGAGGCTTATTCGCGAATGGCCAACAGAGACGCAGCGGAAGATCCGTTGGTGTGTTTGCGACCGAAAATATACGCTACTCTATAATTATTCGTAAGCGAGTTTCGTTTTTCGCAATTCTTTCATCGCGCGTAATCCCTCTGGTGAAATGTGCCGCGTTAAAACAGAAAAAAGAGAGAGAGAGAGAAGAAAAAACATCACGATATTGACTAACGTTAATTACAAACCGCCCGTTTTTCCCCCATATTTATTCGCGCGTATCGCGAACGTAGCGAGCTCTAATTCGCAACATGCGGAAGTATTAATTTCGCAGAGAGATCTTTTGAAGGAAACGATAGATACATTAAATGAGGTACTTCCGACTCACCGTATAGGCGTGTCTTCACGCGCCGGTTTCAGCGAAGATGTATTGAAACAATAGACATATATTTGCGATTTAGCGAGATTAAATTGCAACGATTTTCTACTCGTAACAACGCCGCGCAGTTGCCTGTTTAAGTCGCGCAGTTATACTACGATTATTCATATCATATTACATACATTATTTTCTGACGTTACGGGTTTATTATTCCATGAGTTATGACCAAGAATCCACTAACGTCTAAATAAGCCGCCCCATATGCCGTAGAAGGTAAACCACCGTGTAGGTAACGACCAACCAACTTGCAGGAACATCTAGGGATCAGCCTCAAAGGTTTTGCGGTTGCCAAATGCAGGGGTTACCTCACTCTCGCTATTCATATCCATTATTCAATCTCATTATAATTAATCGTATGAAACTATTATCTCGCATGGTTGCTGTTTCAATGACATTACCCATCTCGTAGCGTACATCAGAAGAGTACATATTCAGTTTTCTAAACTCGTCTCCTTCTTGTTACCTGTCAAATACCTCGTATCGTTTAAATCATTCTAGCAATGTAAAAAGCGCCCTTTGGAAAAATAGCTCTGCGTTAAAAGTTTATTTCATTAAAAGAAAATTCTATTTAATGCGCTAATAAGACGATTTTGTTATTATTATGCTTTACTTTCTTAAAGAATATGTTTAAAAATTTATATATATTTTGTCTTAAACAAATAATAATTAATACTCATTGATATACATATATATATATATAGCTACTTTTTTTGGATGATTATATCTATAACGGTAACAGATAATTTAATATACGGATATGTGCAATATATGAATACATAATAAATTATTTTAAAATTATATTAAATTATTGTAGAATTCAGCAATTGACGTCCAGAAAACTTCCAATTTGGGCGCGATTAGCTGCATCCGCATTTTCCATAATTCTTTCTATAGCAAAAGCACAGAGTTGTTAAATTAACATTTTACATTTTAAACATACAAGGATCATTTTCTGCACGGAGAAAAACTAAATCTCTACTAAAAAATTTCCCATGTATATTTCTCGACAGATACTCGGGCTCTGTCTTTCTTCCTCCCCCTCTGTCTTTCTCTCGACGCATATGTTCCACGCCGGATGTTCATTCGAATCCCTTTTCCTGCGATAGAGAAGAGAGTTTACCAGTATTCAGGTAACGACCAAGCAACTTGCAGGAACATCTCGTAGAAGATCAGCCCTAAAGGATTCGCGACGGCGAAATCTACGAGGCGCGCCGCCCTCACCCGTCGTACGGATTCATTATTCAGACTTAACTTGCGCGCTCGCACGCTAAGGGACGACTGTCGCAGCCGCCATGTGGTATGCCGAATTCACACCGCGGAAAAAGGAACCCGGGACGAGGAAAGGGTCGGGAAAGGAAGGGGTTGAACGCGGCGGCAGTAGAGCACCCTCATCCATGCAAACGTCGAAATTATTCCAACTACATCGCGAGAGTCCTGAGGCAGCGATTTTTTTTCCCTCCCTTCCTCTCGTTCTTTTTCCGCTTCTGCCTGCTTCCTTTTTCTCTGTCTCCTTTTCTCTCTCTCTCTCTCTCTCTCTCTCTCTCTCCTTTTTTCTCTTACCCCGCTTTTTTAGTCCACAATTTGCAAATAACCGGCTTTCGCCGATACCTAGGCGGCAGTTCTCCTCGTCAGCGATCGCGAATGTGTGGGTTTTCGACATTTTTTTCCAGCGACGCGTTTAATCGTATACGAAGATATCGTTTGCAAGAAAACGTTCTTCGATGAGAATTAGAGATTTTTATGGTACACCATATATTCTGCCTACATGCATTATACATACAGTTAAAACGTTATCTTCAATGCTGTTATCACGCTAGCTATCTTAATGCAATTGTCAACAATCTCCGTATCAGAGCACATAGAAGCCTTTGCAAAAACAGTGATGCGTAAACAAAACACTGCATTTCAAGTGCATTCAACAGGTTATCCAGGCTGACACAAAACATGACTTCTTCCTCACGTTCGGTACATATCAATTTTTATCGTTCCCATTTCACTTAATCGATAACGATCACCTGTATATCGCTGCAACTTGAAAAGACTGCCGACCGCCTCCGTTGTAAATTAATCCCATTTAATCCGACGTGCCGTAACAAAAACTAATTATCCTTTATCCTCGCGCCAATTAACGTCGCGGAGACGGTCGAATCGGATCTTTTGCGCGAGCATCGCGTGAACGATGGGGATTTGCAAAATAACGGTGCGCCTCGCTCGTCGTCCTTCAGCGATTCCCGTCGGCTGGAATTTAATAAGAGCCGCATAAAGTTAGGGCGGATTCTCTCTCGCCTATTCGAGACGGCTTGCCGCGCTACCCGCGCGCACAGAATGCGGGACGTACGTGTGCACGTAAAACGGAGGTAACAGAGGACGGTAGGAGGTTGAAAGCTTTTGTACTTCCCGTCCTCTCAGTCACCTATCTACCTACCCTACCCGTGGTGCAACCTCCTGCGCCAGGCCGCAAGCCGTTGTTCCCCGTGTATGCTATTGGCTGTTACCGTGTGTTACCCCGGCCGCGGGGATTTTCTTGTCGGCGAGCCATCACCAGCCTGCGTACCTTTCTTTGAGGCATTAGATTGAGGCATTAGATTGCGGCAGAGTAACACATGCGCCTTAACTCAAACATCGTTTAATTTGAATCGATTAGCTGGACAGAATGAACGAAAAGTGATAGATTTTCTTTCGATTTTCGGACGAACGCGAAGACCTTCGTCTCTTCAGCCAAATTTCTGTTCAACAAATAAAACGTCCTATACGAACTATCTTTCTTTTATTTTTTGATTACATTATATAAATGAAACCTCGTATAATTTAAAACTCAGCTTCAAGTGTTGTATAAAATAAGAGTAAGAGTAAAATAAGAATGGTATACGCGCTGTACAGAAAATGCAGCAAAGAGACAAGACAAATAACGCAGCATCGGTAGAAAGAGTTAATGACGTAACTATGTCTGGGGGGGGAGAGGGAGAGAGAAAAAAACGTGCACTTGTAAAATTACAAGCTCGCAAGATCGCGGCACAAGCGCCGTTGGCGAGTTTCAATTAACGTAATGCAGCGTCTCCTCGTAAAAAATGCGACAGCGAACAGTTCGCGTATTAACTGCGAGCCTCGTTCTCCCGCCCGCGCCGTCCAGTCCACGTGACACTGGCGGACATTAATTAAATTACACGGTAAACGCGCTTCGGTAATTAATGAAGTGTCACGAAAATCGAACTACACGCCGATACCACCGGCCGGCTCGTTGCACGGGATTTGCGCGGAGTAACGAAATCAAGTTACATCAGGGCGCATTGAAGGTATTAACGATATCGAAAATCACTTTAAAGCCAACGCCCGCCGCTTACACAGCGCGCCTGTAAACAATGTTACCGAATTTGTAGACAATTGACATAAACGTGATCTCGTTCGTTTAGGCAATCAATTTATTCGGTCTGCGATTTCAATGGGATTAAAGTTACGCATCATGGAGAAATGCGTTTGCGTACTGCGTCGATCGTGTCCGCAATACTTTAAAGTGTATTTTAAAAAAATTAATTTGTCCCACTTTCCATCTTCCCGAATCCCTTTCTCTTTCGTCCTTAGTTTTACGTCATAACATGCATCGTAACATGCTGAGATTATCGCTGACGAGAGAGGTGGGCAATTTCGCTCTAACGTGGAGATTCCGTCGGACTCTTGCGTCCTCTTTATCCACCGTCGTTGGGCATGCAATTTCGTGATTACGCTACATCTAACGGCTGCACTTACCGAGAGCATTTATGTATACGCAACGTGCGTGATATTGCGAGAGCATGTATGCACGTGTATATGTATGTACGAAGGTACCGCATTCTACTCCGGCTCTACGTTTCGCGCACCGCGCGTAATTAGACGCGTTTACTCGTCGCTGAATTTACAGTGCGAGGTGCAGGATGAGGAAAATCAATGCTCGAAAATATTCCGTCGCTGACAAAAAAAAAGCACGGAATGATGTTTTCGAAACGCAATTCCGTAACGATGTCGTGACGAATGACAGTGATTCGCTCTTCCAATCGAGGGCGAGGGCATGGGCGCCTTTGAGGGGAGGGCAAAGAGGGGCATATGCCTCTCTGGATTTTAATTTTTTCAATTTAGAATGATTTATGATTGACAACCAGATAATTTTTAAACAAATATGAATATGAAAGAAAGCCAATATCGGTCGCAGTGGATCTTAGTGCCTAATAATAATTATTTTGTGAATTTTCCTACTTATGCGAACTGCGCGCTGCAAATTTGTCGGTCTTGAAACACAATCTTTACATGAAGCCGGAATTAATTCCCATGTTAAATTGACAAGCAATTTAATCATTTTGATGCTAACAAGCATCTATATACGATCCCCTCTATCCCGAAAACTGTAAAGAAATAATGGTCGAATTGGTAGGACGCCCGCACGGATTGAAGGGAGATCCAGGTTCGAATCCTGGTTGAGGTGTTATTTTTCGCAATAATTTCTTTACAGTTTTCGGGATTGAGGGGATCGTATAGATGCTTGTTGGCATCAAAATGATTAAATTGCTTGTCAATTTAACATGGGAATTAATTCCGGCTTCATGTAAGGATTGTGTTTCAAGACTGACAAATTTGCGGCGCGCAGTTCGCATGAGTAGGAAAATTCACAAAATAATTATTATTAGGCACCAAGATTCGCCGCGATCGATATTGGCTTTCTTTCATATTCATATTTGTTTAATATCATCAGTCTTATTCAGATAATTTTTGTTTGAAATTTATACACTTAAAAATAAAAATATGCATAAATATTTCTATAAAAAATATTATTTGAAAATATTAAATAACGTTCATTTGGCAAAGCCTTACAAAAATAGTACTATCCCTAAGTGTATTTACACTTCTGCCCCCCCCCCTTGAAAAAAGTTGTAAGGGCGCCTATGGGCGAGAGTGACATCGTGCCGCGAGAAACCGTGATCTCCGCCGCGACAAGGTAATTCCTCGCGCAAACGTAATTTTCTTGTTTCTTCCGGATCGCGGCGGGGAGCAACGCGATAACGAAATTCCGTCGACCCGAGCCGATACGCGAGATTATTATGGTGTGCGACGACGCGATATTACTTGCCGTCCCTTAGCGCCGTACAGCACGAAACTCTTCTGTCACACGCGGCACATTGTGTGTCACATGTCACGCCGGGGGCGCACTCACGCTCGTTAATATCTGTGGCTATACGGCTTGCATGTGCGAAATCCACGTGTGGAAAATTTGTGTCAGCACATAACAGCACACATAGGAAGCTTAGCATGTCCTAAGGGTATATTCTAGGACCACACGCGACTGAATAATCTCATTTTTATCGCTACCTGCTGATAGAACCTCTCTGATATACGTAGCATAACGACATAATAAACCTCTCGTGTAAGCGTTCAAAACTTCGCGTGCATAAATATAAAACGATAATGCGAGCATGAGTGTCTAAAAGTATAGCAATGATAAGAAATTATATCTTTTTTATATCTTTAATATAACTCTGTAGAGATAATTCGTAAAGAGTACATTTGAAGGCATATAAAAAAGCATAGTTTATTTAAAAACAGCATTTATTTAAAATCATATACATATGTATGTTGCAGGCATAATGCAGAATCAGGCATTACAAGAGTTATATATATATATTATTTATATTTATATCCTAATATATATATACAATATATATATTATACAATATAAATAATTCCACTCACGTTTTGCCTATATTTTGTCAATTTTATATTTATGTAAGCATAAAAGAAAGCTCTAAAACTCTCGTTGTGTCTAGGCATTTTATAAAATGCCTGATTTTGTATTATGCCCGCAACATATATATATAAAATGATAATTTTTCCAAATAAATTATGTTTTTTATATGCCTTCAAATTTATTGTTTACAAATTGTCTTTAGAATTATATTAGAATTATATTTGTTGTTAGAATTATATTACAGATGAGACAATATATTGTTATTAATATACTTTTAAATACTTATGCGCGATTTACCGTTTACACGGTAACATTCCAGAAACGTTGGACAAGTGTATCTTATTTATCGCTGCACGGAAAGAATGATTTTGCTGAAATATTTAAATATTTGGCAACATACAGATCTAAAAATAATTTTGTTGGATCATCAAAATAATTATGTAGGACGCCCAAAATAGTTGCTAGAATATCAAAACTTTTTGCAATATTATCATCATGTTTGAGTGTCCTACATAATTACTTTTGATGGTCTAACAAAATTATTTTTAGATCTGTATCTGGCCAAATTTTTAGATATTTCAGCAAAACCGTTCTTTCCGTGTGATATTTTCGCCGATAAGATCTATCTGATAATCCTGAAAATATATACTTCATCGTGATTGTCGGTATCCTAATGCAGTTGCGCAACAACGCAACATGAGGTAATTATTCGAGTCCGTACGCGTCCGTGTTTTTTGTCGTCCAATCGAGCTCGCGTAGGATACATGTGCAGACGTATCTGAGCGTGTGAAATTCTGCATACCCGGAAGCCATGTTCGACGGCTGCGCGTAATTGGGGTATATGCACCGACGGTTTGCTCATCGCTCGGCTAATTTCATCCAACAAATTTTACTATTTTTTTTTCTTCTTCTCTTTGTCCTCATTCTCCATGTCCTGCCTGAGTCTTGCAGTTCTCGGCCTCGAGCTCTCCTTCCACGTTACTGCGTCCGCTTTCGACCGTAGCCAGCTTTAATACGCCGGACGACATTTTGACGTCGCCGACCGCGATGCATCGAAGTCTCGTAAATCGCATAAATGTAACGCCATCCTTTCTGATCCTCGATGATTCGGTAGATTTTTCGGGGCGACAAATTACAGTGTTCCCAAGTAGAGAGAAAAAAGCGTGTTCCGTTTCAATAAATCAGAAAAGGATTAATTAGATTTAAATTAATCGCGAAATTTCTGGCATTTGGTAAGACAAGTAGATAACGAAGAGAAAGAGAAAGAAAAAATATAATATATTCTTATTAGTAATAGAATTTTAATAAGAATTTTTTACATATGTTTCTTCTTATTTTCTTTTTACATAATTTTATCTATTTAAATATGCAGTAGAAATATATAGATCTAATTAAGTTTTTTTTATACACATCACTGCCTACAAATTTGATAGGCGTAATTCAATTTGACAAAATCCAATCCACTCATTACAGAATCGATAACCCGCCATGAGTAATTCAGACGTACCTTCCGCAGATGGATTATAAATAATTTGTACGTAATGAATCGCTAGTTATTAATTATATCAAACCATTCACTTTATATTATATGGTGTTCAATAAACGTTGCTATTATTTAAGCTCTACAGCATAATAATTGCGAGATTTGTATAATATTATATTCGTAACATTCTCGGAAATTACATAAAATATGTATAATTAAAATGTTAATAATACTTATAAATTATATCTGCAAAAGGCAAACATCAATGTGCATTACAATTCGATCATAATAAATGCATAGCACTTCAAATAATTTTTAAATGGCACTACATGCATTCGCACTATCGTACCAAAATGGCATGTACGTTTTAAAAACGTGAAAGATCTGAAATATTTCATTCTCTCAATTACGGGCATTATATTTCCTTTATATTTCGCCGCGCGATATTAAATTCTCACTCGTTGTTTAATCACTGCCGTAACGTTACTTCAGCGGACACGTTCAAGCACGTCGAATTACGTCGCATGCAGTGCCGACGTATGCGTGTCGTCATATTGCATGTAGCTCCGCGTTGTTTATGCTTAACATTCGCAAGCTGCGGTCGCAGCGACCGCACCGGTGTTGCACCGGAAGTGGTTGCACCGAGACACGGTAACGCGTGGAATGTCCGCGAAGTCGGTGGTCCCCGTACACCGACAAACGAGCCCGCTGCATCCCGTCGCATCCCGTCCGCTGGATGTAAAATTCTTATGACGTTGTTACGACCTTGTCGGTGGCCTCGTAAATCCGACGACGTAATCCGCGTCGCAAATTACGAGACGTCGGATTTCTCTCCGCGGTATCAATAAATCAAAATGCGTCCAATTACACGTTTACATTCTCGATTATTTCTCGTAATATCGTGTCGGTTCGACGCAACCCCGATAATGTAAACTGCGTCCGCAAAATTATCCGCACTCGCGATATTTAACGCTGACTCGCGGCGAAAGAACGATATTTAATCACCGGTCGTTATTTAATTCCCGCATAAATCGGTGATTGTTTCTCGGCGGATCATTTAATTGCGCGGCCCTTTTTAATTACCGCCGCCGTTCCACTTTGATGCGTTAACATGGAGGGTATATTTGTGTCACGACCACGCAAGACCGTGTCGCGTATTGCACCGCAAGTAGATAGAGCCGTGGTTACATATTATCCCGCTGCAGCTGGGACGAATGCAATATCGCCACGCATGTTGTTTGTAGGTACCTCGCATATTCCGTCGTACGTGCCTGCAAAGTGTAACTCTAAAATTCCTGCGGTATATAACTGAAACGTTTATTCCGCGTGCGATCGCGCGTCGGTTAACCGCGTTTTCATAACGGCGAAACGTTATGACAGCAATGTCCAATCGGCTATTAACCATTTTGCTGCGTCCAATCTTTATTTATTAATAAAAATCCCGTAGTTCCATTATTTATCATTACACGATCATCCGTAAATTTCGGGAGGAAATTCAGGCTTTTCTGTATTGATCGCAGATAAAGATACCGACTTCCGTACACTGAAAAATTCTTGATAAACTTGTGAGATGCATTTAGTATACCTTCTTTTGAAGTATTTGATTATTATTACCGATTATAATAATAATAACAAAACATTTTGTAATAATTATAAACATTTGTAATAATTATAAAAGAGCAAATTTTTTGTTTAGTTGCACCTTGGTGAAATAGTTTCAACTAAACGTATAAGTATTACATAATTTAGTTGGCTCAACTAAACAAAATTTGCTCTTTTATAATTATTACAAATGTTTATAATTATTACAAAATGTTTTGTTATTATTATTATAATCGGTAATAATCAAATACTTCAAAAGAAAGTATACTAAATGCATCTCACAAGTTTACCAAGAATTTTTTTTTCAGTGTACCTAATCGTGTCCTAACGGAAAGATAATGACGTATATTTGTCTTCAATGTCTTCTTGTCATTTTATCTTCTGTCTACGGTGCGCCCTCGCAAGCAACGTAATGCGGTTTGTGAGAAAGACTTATTAAGTTGTACGCCGTTTCACGCGTACGTACAAACTTCATCGCATATACGTATACAGCATAACGTTGGAAATAGAAAGCGGTTACCGCGCCATTCAGCAACAGCCGGTCTCGTCGCAATATTGCATTGGATAGTTCGCAGGCACCTCGCCTCGCTGGTCCGTGTAACGTATTAACCTGCGTAAGCTTCGCAACTTCGAAGTTCCGAGGTAAATAATGTACACGTGCTCCCGCGATAATCCTGTAACTAAACTTTGCAGTAAAATTTTGCTCCACTGGGCGGACACAGGTCCCACATTTTTTCCCGTGAAAGTGGATTAATATGCAACAAAAGATAAATATAATGTCAACCGCAATTAAGAGTCGTTAACTATTTTTAAAAATCATATTAGGTATCAAGTTTCTTATTTTTTTTTTTTGAACTGGCGACGCGTAAATTTCTTATAAATTGCTCTAAGTTGTGGTATCTTGGCTTCATAAACATGATGATATCAACTCGTCGGTAAATTTATATTCGCTAATAAAATCTTTATTTTATTTGCTTTATTTACATAAAAGTAATCAACAATTTTAAAACTAAATTTTTTAAATGAGTGGTTAAAAGTTGTTGAACGTGAAGTAACTCAGTGCACGCTGAAATTAAATAGTGCGTATTTCCTTTAAAGGATCGTTTAATTGGAAATGCAATTATCGTAAGCTACAAAGTCATGTTTTATATCGCAGAGCTCGCCCGGTCTCGCTCTTCACCGAAAGGACTCGAAATAAAATTACACTCGACGCGATGACCTCGCCAACCAATTGGAAAAAAATCTCCCGAGTATTGACAATAATCTCGACTTCCCTCCAACGACGTCGAACTCGTTCTATTGCCTAACATTACCATAAGAACGAG
Organism: Aphaenogaster floridana; assembly: GCA_003063835.1. Classification (NCBI taxonomy): domain Eukaryota; kingdom Metazoa; phylum Arthropoda; class Insecta; order Hymenoptera; family Formicidae; genus Aphaenogaster; species Aphaenogaster floridana. The sequence goes on from NJRP01000007.1 coordinate 1,860,736, forward strand.
AATTTCCGCGCGACGACGAACCATCTATCGTTAGATCCAATTATTTCCCGGACCATCTCGTGGAAGAAAAATATCTGTAGAGAAATCGCTGTGCCCGATAATCGAGGTACTTTGCATATTTCTCTCTTGGTCGATGCGGAACGGAAGATCGACTGAATGAACGGCCGAATGAGAGACAGATCGTGGAAGGGCGACGAAGAAGAATCCCGAACGGCGGAAGGGAAAAAAGTTCAGGCGAAGAAAAAGCACTAGGGAGACAGAGTAGCTCCGCGAATGAGGCGGGTGCAAGAAGTCGCTGCTGCCGGCGAGGAGAGAACCGAGAGACTGAAGTAGTAGTTCGGTTATTTAAATCGTCCCAACGCTTGATTGGTCAAAGCAATGTAAATGCTCCTTCCATCTTTTTCCCCGGTTGCAGTCTACACCACCCACGGCAACAATTTCTCTAATGCGAATCTCAGCTGCGGGGCCCACGGTGATCTCAGGCAAGGGAAAAAGAGGGTTGAAAGGAGACTTGCTGGGATATCCTCGCAGCGTCTTCTTCCGCTCCGCTCTCTCGTCTCGCTATCCTCTCTCCGCTCTCCCGTAAACGTATTGATTTATACCTTAGCGTATCCTGGAAGAGAGATAACGCGAACGAGAAACGAGGTAACGTCGCGGATTTTACTAGGCTCTTTCAATCTGTGGATGCTGCTCCTCAATGCTGCGTTTACAGATGCGCTATTTTGATGCGCCGAGAGGAATTGGTAGACATGTGATTAAGAAAAAGTAAAAAGGACGACGATTAACTGAAAATATAGAAGAAGCTAATAATAACATACGTATAAATATCACAATATAACAATCGAATAAATATAATCGTAACTCCAAATTGTCAGAGATATCAGAGAATCTATCATGAAGATTAAAATCGGAGATCCCGCAAGGAGAATCTCTCTCGTATAAATAAATTGCCATATTTCACATGTCATAACGATATGAGAAACGCGCGGCAGAATGACGTAACGAGTACGTGCGCCCTCGAGAAATAATCGGCATGTGTGTAAACGGAGGCAATAACACCTAAGCCGGGGACGTTCGCGCCGCAAATTCCCTGACAAACGACGACAGATTGAGATATACGACGTTGGTGGCCTTTACTCACCAAGAGATTTTATTAAGGTCCTCCAACGGAGGTGTAATACCCGCACACAGCTCCGGTTACGTAACCCGGGGAATAGATAGCGCCTTACCCTCCGGATCCGACGCAAAAGCGGACGATGCGAAATATCAACCGGCGGCGACGGCGACGGCGGCGGCGACGAATCTGCGGAATTGCCCTCTGATAACTGAATTCCGAAAGGACCCTCCGCCGCCGACGAACAAATCTCTTCCGTCGACTGGCAGGCGCGGCCCTCCACACCGCAAATAAACGTAAAAACGCCGCCGGGATCCGCGCGGCGGACCGTAGTTCCTCGTTGCCACGCGCTGGTCGTACCTCATCCCGGCCCGGCCGCGATGGTTTTAATTCCGCGGAACTATTCGCCGCCGACCCGCGGGATTGCGCACCTCTGGGAATAGCGGGGAAACTGCAAGATAATAGAAAAGAACGCGGCCGCGCGACGGCTATTAAAGGAATTCTCCTTGCCGAAACTGCAGCGAGGCTGGTAACGCAAAATTGTTGTTCACGCATACGTATGGCATTAAAAAGTATGATATAAAAAATATTTTTTCCTCGTACGACTCTGCTTTCCTCTCACAGTATCATCTTTTCCTATAAACAGACGCAGACGTAACGGCGATGCGGTTTAATACTTAACAAAGAGGCGGTGAAGTGGCTTCTGTGGAATGCTCTCGGTTTTAACATTGCAAATTTAATACTGCATAGAATTTCCTATCTCCCTATGAATTATTGTGTGTATTATTTCCCATTGTGTAGTGCTTCAGAACGTAAATTAAGTTTCGCTGCAAGGGAAGTTTCTCGACCAGTAGGGGGAATTCCACTATGGAAGTTCTAAACACAACTCTCGCAGGATCTGGTCGACGTAACGAGTTCGAGTGCAGCTAATGATCTATACGCTGAACTCCAGTCCAGACACGGCCCCGAACGCTGATATTACAAAGTGCGCGCAAACGAATAGGGCAAACAATGTATACTTTTCCGATGCTCCTAACGAACCGAAGTCCTCGCCGCATCCCAAGTAAACGTCTGCATCATTCGATTCAAGTCACGAGAACATCCCATAGATTAATCCCAAGCGAAATTGACATTCGTCGCATCGCGACGCGCAACATGACCTAAAACAGGACTTCTCAATGCTGAGGATCGGTTGGAAACGTCGCAAGCATCGAATGAGAAGTGCGGTAACCGGTAAATTTAATTATCAATCACGCAGGTGAGTCCGTGCTACCAAGTTCGATACAAGGTACTTACCGCGAAATCATGATCGACGTTCCTTATCGCGGTAACCACGAGTGGTTTATAGCCATCACTACGGGAACCAGCAAGAAGAGAGTTCGAGCAAGGCCATTAATTCGTACGTGTTGGTGTCAGCCAAGAACGGATAAGTGCGCCCAACGGAAGATATATATCTCCATTTAGGCGGAGATGGGACTTACTCGTTAAAACCAGACCTTATACTGGGGGAGCGCGGCTCTCTTAATAAATCCTCTCGTTGTGCTGGCGCGAGCCCGGGTTCCGCGCAGCGAAATCGCGGGGGGTCCTCGCGCCATATTACGATTATATTCGTCCTCAATTAAGCGCTACAACCACGCGCCCGTCCCGGCTCGACTAGCTGTACACTGGAACGAGCTGTCGTTACCTCCGTACGTGAATATTATCTCGATAATATCCGTGTCACCGCCGCAACGCTTTAATTAAGAATCGTTGCACCCCTTGTTAGGATTACTAGGCATGCGCTCGACGACGAAATTCCCTGCGATAATGGGGTCACGTGTACCATCCAGATACGCGGCTTCATGCAACGGTCACACGTGTCGGTGCCTCCGTATATTCCGTAGAGAATCTTAGAACTGATGAGAATCGCGGGGCTCTTTGAAAAGGGTACCGTTGTGCCGATAAATCGTGGATAAGCAGGTTCAAGCTGGTATCTGAAAGTTAATCCGATTATACGTATTATTGCGATAACGACACTCGGCTTCCTAATTAGTATAATTGGTAGCGAAATGTAAAACCAACCTAGGACGACTGAATTTGCACCAGACGCGACGGCATTACTCGCGAGATCACTCACTTTTTCCATTAAAACTTTCGGAAACCGGTAAAGCACTTTTGCTTTTCTTGCCTTAAATACTTTCCTTAAAGACAAACGATCCGCGAGAGGAAGCGGAGTGCGCCCTTTAATACGATTTTATCTTGTTATAGAAATTTTTCTCCTCAAGAAATACTAAATTCTCGGAGCCGAACGCATTTGCGTTTAAAAGAAGGGAAAAAAAACAGAATAGGGAGAGATCCGCTTAATACATTTGCACCCGCCTCGTCTGGCAAGATACGAATTTAATACATTCGTATCCGCCCCGGCCTTATCGGATCCCCGACGGATTTGATTTCGTCAGAACGCGAGATTGATTGAATCGGGGGTTTTGGAACCAATCTTGAAGCCGCGGCGACGTCGGTATCGCCGATCGATATTCGCGACAAGATTGCATGCGATCGGCCGTTCGGGTCAGCAGCTGGGACGTGACGGCTCACATATAGAATAATCCGTCCTAATCCCATTTAATGCATAAAGAGAGACCACCGCCTTGCCTAATGATGCCGCGTATGCCCCTGAGGCTCTGATTGCACTAACGGAACAATCACCGCGCAAGGCTGACGCCAATCAGGGTAACATTACGACTATATAGTTACGGTTAGTTAGTGATAGGCCATAATAACATCTATAAGCCATTGATTGGATACCGGGTGTGATCTGGACCCGCGATATGTCCCAATCGGGATAACGCTGCACCGACGTAGCCATGCTTTACGAGCGTATAAATGATATCGATTGTGATCTCTCCGTGGTCAATAATGATAACAGCCGATAGCTGTCATATCTGTTATTATTGATAGATGATTATAATTAAAGATAATAATGATTAATGACAATATCATTCTTCGTATAAATAATAATTTTGAAATTTGATTTATATCATAATAAACAGCGAAACAGTGTACGAATTTAATACGGCGGTTTTAGAGAGGTTTTAGTTTACAGGCAGATAACTCGATTTTGATATTAATAGACGGGTTGAATGTCATTTGTTATTATTTCAAGAGTTCGCTCGCATCGCACAGATATCGGTATCTGGAAAATCGGCTTAGATTACGGATACTAAACGCGCGGCATTGCGCTAGCGTACATCCGACAAGAGAAAGTTACATAATCCTACATAATCCCAATTAGTGCATCGAAGACATTACGTTCTGGATTAGTTATACGCGTATTAATCATGTCTCGGCTAGCATAACAACCTACGAAACCGTTTTGCATCAATTTCGCTCGGTTTACACAGCAATAGCCGTATTATAATCAACAAATGCAAGCTTAAAATTATATTCCCCGACGAATATAATTTTAAGCTTTCCATTTTATCGAATTCAGGATTAAACATTCGCGGGATAAATTTAACGTATCGAAAACGGCTAGGATATTGCGGGATTCGCGAGAGAGATCCGGTCGGTCCAAATTCGAGAAATCCGCAATTCTCGTTCGAGCGGTAAAGCACATCTTTATATCTTATCAGGGTGAACGATGAAACACACACCGGGAAACTTATGCTCCTTACTTTCGCGTCTCCAAAGAGAATAGAAGAGTTCTCTTACACGAGGAAGTTCGGCGGAGAAATATTCCGGTGGGAGATAAAAATCCATTCCGGATAGTGGGTTCGTTCGGCTAGTCCAGCATCGAGAAACCCTTTTACGCGAATCTCGTATCAGAGATCTCTATGCAAGCATATTTCAAACGCGCGTCTATGCTCAGCTCCCTAATGCGCCGCGCCTGCCGTCGAACTCGCGAGATCTGTTGCTTGGCGTCGTAATCAGCCGGAAGTTATAAATGAATGCTCAAACGGTGTTTTTGGAGTTTAATTAGCTTTGCCGTAAGCGCCATGAATTTCTGCCTACAACAAGGTTGATGCAATTCCTCCGGTTAGCGAAATCGCTATCGGATTCGAGGGACAAATTGAATCTCAGCCTTCTTCCGACTGTCATCCCGGGAGCGAAAAAGAAGAAGAATCTCCGTGCATGTGACATTAGCATATTTATTGGAACGGGGTTGATGAATAAATCAGTGTGTGCTACTTATTAACGTTTAGAAATATTATATCTGTATTGCTCTCGGAATACATTATTCATGAGGTATGGAAGGCAAAAATTAGCATAATGTAGCGTGCAGCTGGTAACAAATATGTCGTTCAGAAGATTATTAATATTTAGACGTATTTCACATATTATTTTATTGTAATTATGATAAACTAACATCGTGGCTGCAAAGCTTGTCGTTAAACTGGCGTAATCGATCTCGCACGAACGTATTTCCTGAAGCATAAGGGGGATGAGAATCTTAATCTACTTCACTGTCAAGACTCTCGGCGTGCTGTCTCAAAGAAGAAAGATACGGATACCAAGAGGCCATTTGTACTCGCAATAATGATCTCTTCACTTGTGCAACGCGTTGCGATCACAAAAGGTAGCGCTTCACGGAAGCTTCACAAATCGAGTCTTCGCGGCTTCTTTAAAAAATATTAACGCTAACGAGCTGTGATGATGTGAGAAAATGCAAGTATAATGGTGATACATTCTGGGAAAAAGAACGTCTCGAAGTTCGCTAATGTGCGGTATAAACGAAATCGGTATTCTTAATCATCTCATCTTAATAAAAAAGGTACAATGCTATAGTCACTGCTTCTAATTGAATTTTTTTCCGCTATATAAATACTTCTTCCGATTTGCTATTGGCTTTGTACTTCTACTAATTTCAACGACGCGCGCGCTTTGGCCTCATTGTATCTTCTAGCTCGCGTTATCCCTACAAGCTTCATTCGCTGCACGCCACTCTTCTACAGTCAACCGTCTGTTTTCTCTCTGTCGCTGTCTCATTTACGAGACTTAGTGTTTCTTGAGATACAGCATTTGTACCGATATACAACTTCGTCGGGCACCCCATAGAGTAATGTACATTCCGCGTAGTAGTCTTGTCTTCCGCGTCGAGAATGCAGACAACCCCTCGAAGCATCCCCTCAATTCTATCTCTCGACAACACCGAAGGAGCATCCGCAGACATTATAGGTGAGATGCTGCATTAATGGCTGGATTGTTCGAAGGTGGCTCGTAATTAACTAATAAGCACGTCCTACGACGGCACTTCCTAAGGGCGTCGGCGCGAAGGGAACGATTGCCGAGGATGGGTGTGTGAGAGAGAGAGAGGAGTGCGATTTCAGACATTCGTGATTAATGGATGCCGCGACGAAACGATATAGGGCGGAAGACAACACGTAGCAAGAACTCGGAGGAGTAGCACCCTGCGGAATAACTCGCGAGTAATTTGCAGAAAACGTATACAGGATATATACGGAGTTCAACTGGAAGCGTGAAAACCTCATCTACATCACATCAAGCGATCCAGATTAATGAAAAGGCACGACAGTTATCTAAGTGTGTTAATAATTATTTTTCAAGTGTTCTCAAGTAACGCGACTTTTAGTGTCTTTTATGATTGTAATTTTTTCAAAGAAGGCTAAAAATAATATATAAATGCCTGGTTATTCAAAGGATCACAAGTCGGTTTAGATTTTCCGTTACGAACATCGCAGCTGTTATCTTCCTCCTTGCTATGACATCTTCTCTAACATTCTGTGGAAATATTGTTGAGAACCTCTAGCGGATAAAGTAATACCACTTCATGAGAAGCGACACGAATTGAATCGAAATTTCTTGGCTGCTGTGCCAACAAATTGTATTTAACAATCGTAGCTTTACGGTTTACATTGCATTTTCCTTGCATCCTTGTTCTATGCAGAACTTATTCAGTGAATACTTATCCGTTCTCTTTCTCTTCGTCTCTCTTAAGCAAAGATAATTATTACCGGATATACTCAGACGTCGTAACAACTTCTAAGAGAACAGCTGTGAATGCGAGAGTAGAGTTATTTTTTAATGGAGTCATTATTCGTTATTCACGTTCTCGCGTATTCGTTACCTATTGAAACTACCCAGCACACTATAATGACATTTTTCTCGTATTGAATGAAGTCGAGTGCATGCATACTGCGCATTCCTTATTTCCTAAGAGACAAATTATTACGTTTCCCGATAATCCAATTACGAGATGCTCGGATACAAAGACATATCCCACATGGCTTTCCTCTTATTCTTTCTTGTATCTCTTCATTTTAATACCATTCTCACATACACGGTCACAATAATTTTATTGCGCTTACATACATTAGACGATCTTCTCAATTCCTTAGGAAAATGGTCTAATGTACTTAGGTATATAATTCTGTTAATTTACACAAACCATATACTTCACGTATTACGCGAAACATAATTCCATTCGAAATATTTCGCAAAATTGAAAAGAGCAATGCTACAGTAGGAATAAATTTTGTTCATCCATTACCGTAATTCTTCTACGATCTTTCCTTTTTTTTTCATCTCCCTCGCCATCCCTCGAAACGATCCAACACGCCATTTTCTACCATCGTCAGCCGGAGGGGGGGGGGAGTGGGGGTCAAGTGTTCATCGGGCGTTTCTCGTTCGCTCCCGTTGACCGTAGGGTCGCATAATGCCCTCCTTCGAAATGCAAGTCCCGAACAGAGTCGTCCATTGCGGCACGATCGATCTTATCCACTGAACGTACGTTCGCTTTCTCGCATGGACCGCGAGTTATACCAGACGACGAATCGTATGGCTCGACTCCCCGCGTGATTTCCTCTTTCCCCATTTCGCTCGCTTTATTTCACGGGCGGAATTCCTGGAATTGGGAAAGCCGACGGCGGAATAGGTGAGCTTACGTTACCCTGAGATATTGGAAGTAACGACAGACGCGAGAGACCGCAAGCACAGTTTCCTGGAACGGCGAAGAGGATTCTATCATTGATTTGTCGTCGGTAGGAACGCTGTTTCCATTGAAACGAATGAGCGATTGGGGGGGAGAGTTTCGAATAGACACGCTATCTAGAAGCATGAAGAAATATCGTCTCCTCCCGATATTCGTTTCTAATTGCATATTACTTACAATTAAAGATAATCATTATTAATGGGGAAAAGAAGATTTCTTCTACGATCGATTAACTCGGTCAAGTTAAATTGAACCCGATTCAAGATTTAATTACCGCCGTAATCAACGGTCGTTCACGAAAGAAGCTTGAAGCAGCCACATTGAGGGTCTTATTGCTACTGAGAACGTCAACTCGACGTCGCAGCAACGTCGTAGTATAAAATAATCACCGTAGTCGCAATAAAATTTTACTGCGAGTAAAATCGTAACGAATACGTCCCATTTTCCTCGAGTTTCCGAAATATTTCCTTGATCGTGCCAACTATCTTAAGTGTCTTCCAAGATGTCGGGAAAGTTCCGTTATTACTGCGATCGTTAGTGAGATGCAGTTGTCGTCGCTGTAATTCTTCATTCTCGTCTTTCCCCGGTGATCAAGATTCTCGCGTCTCGCTCGAAAGTTCCTGGTCGTCTGATGCAATCGACGCTGTGTATAATTAATCAACTTATTAATTTCCTGTTTTATGTATCCAATAAGTTTATCTTCGTGCGCAAAGTACAGCTTTCTCGCTACTTTTTCTTGTTTGATATCTTTGTCATTTAGACGGTTCAATCGCGTTAATTTAGTTTTCATTTAATACAGCTGCTTAATTTTAAAATAAAATTTACACGACGCGATAAAAGCAATATTTTTTTTAATATTCAGATCGCTCTTTATACATACATATCGGATATCATTTCGGTTTGATTGCAGAATACAGAACCAATAAAAAGTACAGTTTTTTAACAGACAAATAAACAAGTGAGGAACTCCATCTGAAATAATCGCGAGTATTATTGCCGTTTTTAAATATTTGCGAAAGTAGCTTTCTGCGCGAAATTAAATGAAAACGCGAGTCAGGTTCGCCGAGCGTAAATCGACATTTGGCAGTTTTAAAAGTAAATATTAAATCTATTATTTGTGCCGCCAGATGCGCGTATCGATATTTGCTGCATCACGATTATATGAAAAATAAACACAATCGCCCCCGATATGAAAAAGAAACACGTCAATTAGGATGAATGTCAAAATACCGTTCCAGCGCTTGTCCGTCATCGCTACTTTATGAACGTAATATTTGTTTTCTGATGTTTAACGAAAATTTATATACCGTCTGGACGAGAAAGCGGAGTGGCAGGCGATCGTATCATGCAGCTTTTCGAATAAAAGTGATTTCCGCACGTCACGTCCGCGGACATTGCATTATTCCCGATCCGCGGGGATGAAGACAATCGGGGTGATCGCGAACCGATCCTAGACGTCCGGACGAGCGAAATATCGAATTGCTCTCAAGACACATTGTCTGCACTCGGGGTAAGGTCTCACGTTTATCTCACCGTCGTCCCGTAGACGGAAGACAGGATGACCGTCGCGGGAAATGGAATGTCACGTGGAGAAAGTGCAAACTGTCGGAAATTTATTAGACTCGCGAGATAATTTCGCCGCGTCGCGGAGGATCTTACTGAGAAATTATGGTAATCGTGATTTTACCTACGTGCGTGCGTTGACATTAGACCCAGAGACGTCTAATAATTATCGTGAGCGGTTTATACTGATGAAGTTAAATCTTCTTTAGAAGGAGCCCTCTCCTGTTGATGATGTCATGCACCGAATTATTCCTACCGACTAGTGCTTGCTGTAGCACATGATAAGATTAACTTACTGCAAAATTAAATACACTGCAGCATCGTATATATCGTCGGTTATCTATTATCTCTCGCTGTGCGAAATACGGAACTATGTTAGAGACTTATCTCCCGTGCTCCGAGAAGAACGTCCTCGCGTTTATCTCGCCGGGCGGCGGTTCTGCGAGCGAACAGTCGGATGACCGTCGCGAGAAATAGAACGTCCCGCGAAGAGCGCGGACTGTCAGGAATTTATTCGCCTTCTTATGCCGGAGCTTCGCAGGCGCGACCTCGGTCGAGGAGGTACAAGTCCCGTCCTCGAGCCCTTTCTCTTTCCTTCGAGGGTGGTGAAAAGGTGCCGCGAATTTTCTGAATTTCATCCGACGCGAAAGGAACAGTCTCTCCTAACGGCGACAGGAGGCAAGAGGAGGGATGAAAGGACACGACGAGGAGCCGAAAGAGGAGGGAGGAGTGACATGACGCGCGGCAGGATATTGTGTCCCGGAGTCTGCCGCGTTTCCACTTTGAAACAGCTATGTTCAATCGGTCGAAATTTACTCCGGCGACGGCGATTCTTCCTTCTTTTTTCCTTTCATCTTTCTCGGGAGGAGAGAAGTCGAAACGCAGCTTGCATGCGAGATGCGCGAGTGGACGACCGCGCGACGAGAGACCGTAAATTCCAGAATTGGCAATCAAAGACCACATTTTCATTTGCGAGCGTGTCGCACACACTACCGCATACGCACTACCGCGAGTGCTATTGTGACGCAACAAGCGCAATAAAGCGGGAGATTGCGTTTCGACGATCAAGTATAGTTTTTATATAAAACGGAAATGAAGAAGTAGCTTCGCGACCGCGACGTGTACGGTTCCGACTCTTCAGCGGCGATCCTCGCGAAATTGTTTCTGTAAAGAGTAAATACTGCACGTACGAAATGATTGTATATACTTAGTGAAAAAGCGATATCCTCGTCAATATTGAAATTTTATTTGCTGTCGCGAAGAGTATCGCTGAAATATTTGCATTAACTTCACACACTTTCACTGCTCTATTTTTATTTATACTCTAATTTTTATTCATACACTTCCTTCATATGTTTGCAAAGCATATTTGAGGGGGAACTTTGCACTGTCACTTCCCTCCGGGGTCATGTTTATAAATTTAAATCCACGCGCGATAAACGAATCAATATCGATGCAGATGAGGCGAAAACTCGAAATACGGTCACCAGGCAAGCCCACCCGCGTTGACCGAAAACTTTTCGAGAGTTATTTTAATTCCAATCTGACCGACTTTACGATGAGAACAAGCGCTATCTCGGATTATTTTTCCGCGAATTTTAAGAGGATCCTTGCCGCTCGATGACTCAACCGTGGAGAAGGAAACCAGGTCATGACAACGTAATCTCCTAAACGATCTAAATGAGAATTGACTTCTCTTCTTCATTTCTGAAAGCGCATTTCCCACGCAAACTCGCAAATAATCAAAGATATCATCGATCAATCTTGACTGATATCTTTTTATACGTGTAAAATTTTGTCAAGAATTTGTGATAAATATGTTGCGGTTCTAAGTAACATTTTGTGGTCAAATTAATATTTTCTATAGTAGTACGGTGAACAGTCCCCGACACTAAAGTATATGCTACGATTTACTGAAGCTTATATGTATATAAAGAAAAGTTATAAATGGGATATGTATTACTAAAAGCGTAATGTAAGTCGGTTAGCTTGTAAAAATTTAGACGTGGAAATAATAGCCAAATGATCTATTGGCCGAGAGGTATACGTCGCGGGGACAAGAGCCTCCGGGAATATCACGGGGCAGGATAAAAGATGATAGCCGTGAAATACCGCGCAAAAAATCTTTTCATCGCGAACATCGCGGCCACATCTTACGAAGCGGAGCTCGCCTTGGCGCGTCTTATCCGCGTCATGGTGGAAACTTTTTAATGAAATGTTGTGACAAGCGCATAATGCGCGCCCGGACGAAACTTCCTGAGACGGAGACGGCGACGTCAGCAGGGAAGCCCGCTCACAATGAGCCGCGGCGAGGCTCGAGTTTCTGGCGATCGTCGAATTGTTGAATTTAATTACCGAAGTGAACCGAACGAGAGAGAGAGAGAGAGAGAGAGAGAGAGAGAGAGAGAGAGATGTGATGGTATATATTCGCTTAACATTCGCTTCGTCGCCTGCACCTGCAACGATCGAACTTGCGGTGCGAATCGTTGAATACGTTAGACGCGAAAGACCACGATTAAACCGCGAAGCGACGACGCGCCGAAACAATAACGAAATAAGTTGCCGCCTCCTCCGAAGAGGCGCGGTTCGGGCTAGACGGGATTCAAGCGATGCGAAAGTTTGCGAGAAATTTCAGTTGAGGCTCGACGCGCGAATTACGCGCGACTCTCTGGACAGAGACGCCTCGAAACGACAGCAAATGGTATATTTCGCCAGCGGCTCAACGAGAGTCTAACTTCTTGCGATTCGCGGAAATTTGTAAATTTGTACGTTCCGTACGGGGCAGAAGGCATTCTCAACGGGTAACACAATGTTTCTGCTTCGAAAGCGGAGCGGATGCAAAGCGAGAAAGTAACAAAGAGGGTGTCACAACTCGAGCTTCATTAAGGAGCAACTCATCGAGTTTGTAAAACGGGATACCATTATGCCGTCGTAATTGTCATCTGTAGTTCCATAAGCGCGTAAGACGAAGTCGCGGGTCAATTGTTATCATTTCAACAAAATTATTAACATTATAATTTGCTCCATATCAGAATCCTTAACTCTGAGATATTTGGAACGGGAAGAAACTTACTTTTGTCCTCTCTAGTAATCCTTTCTCTATAATTTTTATTTTATAATAACGATTTCAATGAAACTAAACATTATAGCTGAAAAATCTACAAAGTGCAGTTTTGTTATATAAAAAGAAACATAAGGGACCAAGGTCGTGATGTTTTGTCGGACAAAATAAAACACCAAGCGTTCCAACACGATGTTATTTTCCTGATAGACGAAAGACAGTCTTCTAAAAAAATCGTAAAAGAGTCTCTTTCATTTTTACTCCTACATTGACATCTTGGAACACGAAGACACCGTTCCGCGCTTGCTTTTAATAAACGTAATAGAGTGTAAAGCACCGAGATAAAGCATACCTCTATCCCTGTGCCAGCTCCTCAACTCAGCATCAACAGTGCCCCGGTTTCATGCCTTGCCTGTTACCACTAGGACCTCGGGAACAACATTTCAAGGCAGATCCGGCCACAGTGGCAATGGCTACCCTCGGCGAATCCTCTAGAAACACTGAATTGTTTCCAGAAACAACTACATACCTCGGGCATTTACCAAATTGCGCATTTGATTTAAAGTACACTAGCTCTGTTTGTCGTCATAATTCATTTTTGTAAAACACGCGATAAAATAATATTAATATTTAATAAATCAAACCTCATTTTCTTTCGAAAAATCAAACTTCTTTTTTTCTAATATTTGCTGTAAGATAATCACAATTGCACTTATCGTGATTGATTAACTTTAATATATTTCTTTATATTAGTTTTAATATATTTCTTATTATTACTATTACTATTATCTCTAGTATTATTATCTCTAGTATTATTATTACCAGGATAATGTAGAACGGCTTTGAATTCTGATAACATTGTGATACGCATGAAGCAGAGAGTCCCTTGATCTAATGTTCTCGAGGCACCTCAATATCCTTGAATAATAATAACGACGAGAATATACTGGTATATAAAATATATAGAGTGTAAAGAAAAAGAGACGGAAAGTATAAGCTATTTGGCGATTACACAAGTGCTATTATATTTTATCTTTGAAAGCAACAATAAAAATTGCACGTACCTACTTCATAAGATTGCTTTGCGATACTAATTGTAGTAAATTGAATATTATAACGCTGCACTTGTTTTTTTTTTTTTAATGCAATGCAATTGTATTCAGTGCTCTCGAATAGAATAACTTGCACAATAACAGTTTAACTGCTTCACAATATCAGGATGAATTTTTTCACGTCGTATTTTCACGCGCGGCCGTCGCATCTGCAATTTCATGTGTCGATTAAAATAACGAAAAATTATTCTTTTAAAATTCTGCATCCATGCGTTCATGCTTTACGCTCGGACGAGAAGGTGTTCGAGCTGAAATTATTTAATTCAACGCGGTGGACTCTACGCGAACGAACAGAAATCTTTTAATTATTTAGCTCGGTAGCGCGGCCAGAGAGAAAAAGGACTTCGACGGCAATGCATAGGAAGTCAGGAATGTTCTAATTAGAATGGCGAGGAGCTTAATTAATTGGATTGCGAAAGCCTTTAAGTTTTCCGGAACATGGATGAGATTTTAAACTACGGCACCCCGACGACGTGAAGCTTTAGCATTGCCTTGAAACATTTCCATAAATATTTTTCTTCCTAATATTTAATGAGTGACTGCCGAGGTAGAAAGAGAAGGAAAAAAACACGGAAGACGTGGATGGTTTAATTTATCTCAACTTATTTAGCAGTTCCTCGTTCTATAATAAGACGCTCCAAAGTACTGGACTTAACGTTCCTGAAGTAGAAAGTTAATACCCGGTTAATATCATTTAATACTCTTAAACATTATTTTATATAAATCACGCTTAAGTAACTATTAACAAACAACTGTGAACTCATTTTGATTACTAAATATTTAGCAAGATCAAGACTTATACACTTCACTATTTTGTTATCTAAATCTCTCGTCTTCGGAAGTAAAATAAAAATAATATAAATTAAAAAATATTATTAATAAATATTATTACGAAATTAACTTAGATATTTAATTGATAAAAAACTCTCGAACACAAAATTGCGTATTTGCAATATTTCTCAGATTTTCGAAGAACGAAGATAAAGCACGTTTACGTGCAAAGAGCGTATTTCTGGCGCCACCATTGCTCCCAGCCGGTGCCAAGCTATCGTTCTATGATTTCGCGAAAGCGGTCTCGTGTAACAATGCATTTGCACCCAGGATGAACGGCGGCGCGGACGAAGACCGCCGCTCGCAATCAGGGGTGAATTTACAACGAGGCGCCGGCTCTATTTCACCACCGTGACGGAGCCGGCGACAACGACGACAGGATTAAATGCCAAGCTAGTCATAACCACGCCCCGGGGCTTAGAGACCCTTAGAACAATGGATGTTGCGTCACAGTTCGACAAAAGTAACTCGCCCCATCCACCCGCACACGGTGACGGACGGTTTATTATCTGAAACGCGGAAAATTAAATCTCGCATACGTCAAGATTTAAACATGCAAATTTCACGTTTTCGATATCTCCACGAGATTGATTTCAGTCACATCTACTTCTTTATACTCTCATAAAAGATAGATAATAATTTACCCCGACTGTGTGCGCATATTGTTTTATCGTGCGAGAAATCCGTGATGCGATCAAATCCACTTATCGCATAAGCAAACAAATCTCTGCTCAACTGGATACGTCGAAATAAGCGAAACGGACCGGTCTGTTTTCTCTAGTTTCTCGCAACATCGACTTGGTAATAGAGTGAAAGGAACTTGGGACGATTTTATGGTAACGATAAAAGGGGGAATAATGCTAATCTGGATAACAGGCGGACATCTATTTTCTGGAACACTGGCTCTGCCTCCCCCTTTTTTTTCTCTTATTGCTGATTACAAGGAGAGGACATTATTACTGTATAACCGATTCCTCCGAGTTACATCTCATTGGGATTGCGACGAACGAGAAAAGGTGAAAAGCCGATGATAAAGCAATGAACCGGCGTGTCACAGGAGTTTTGAGCCGCGGGCTTATCGGTCCATCTGAAACGAATATCTTTTTTTCTGCGCGATTGCGCTCGCAGAGGATTCACGATACGTGGATTTTAAATATTCGTTTGTTCTGCAATCGTGCATCTCGATAGTCCTCATCCCTTTGTGTATTCGATATACCTCATCTTAACGCTGGCTTCGTATACTTTCTACTAATTAAGCAACGAGGTGGCTATTGATTTCGTGAGTCAAATGGGAAGAAAGGGCAACGTTTATGGCAATTTGATAGCATCGTCCCTCTATTTTATCGCCGCCGTAATTGCTTGTCGATTTATACGATCGCGCCCCTAATTGTCAATATTTTCTTGAGGGTGGCAGAGACAATTAAACGCGAATGGAATGGATTCAATTATCGAGCCATATTTTCCTCTGGCAAATAATGAAATAGGATAGGACAGCATTAATGCTGTCTGTCATTTTCAGAGAGATATGACTTCGGTGGGTGACGCGACGCGCGTAGTCTACATCGCATATAGGATGACGATGCACAATCGTCTGCAATCAACATAGTTAATGGATTCACGGCCGCGTCTTACCGTAATTACCTGGTGGCACCAGGTGAAGTATGTCGAATACTTGATTTCAGATTTCATCGCGCCCAAGATGGCTGCGAAATGGCGACGTATCTATGCCGCATTAATAGCAGTAAATTGGATCTGGCGGTGCATTAATATCGCATAGCGCATATAGTACTGCATTAGTTACACACAGTTACATACGATATCTGCTGGCGCTGTTCTGATTGCGTAATATAAACGTGGCGTTTGCCCGCGTACCGGCACATCTAATGCAACTGCGTGCGGTGTTATTGCCTACCGCGGGATTATTACCGTAATTGCATTTGTTACAATTCCCCGCGCAATCGTTTCCGACGCACCCTTTAAAACAGCACGCGTGTTGGCCGTGTTCTCCTTTTTATACAAAAAAAATTGATGCAAATAACGTAAAAACCGCACGTGTTGCTTTCGCATTGCTGTAGTGAAAAATGTAAAAATATAAAGCAGTCTAATGTGTCTGTAATATAGTAGAATCATTCTGAATATATAAGATAATTATAATTAAATAATTATATTAATAGATATTTGATAAAGTAATAAAATAAATGTCAAAATTTTCTCAGCGGATACTTCCAGAAAAATGTAGAAGTATTGCGTTGCAAGAGCTCGCTCCCCTAAATACATTTATCGCTATGAATCGTTCGCTGTGCGAATCTTAATTAAACCGGTGTGTTAATCTTCGCACTGCATTTTCTTCTTCTCCCAACGATGATTAACGGCGCAACAACGGCCGCTCCGACATTTAACTTCGCGCACACCTGTCCTTTGTAACGTCATGGTAATTTATTAATGTCCATTACGGGGCCGGCCTTAATTATCACTCGCGCGAGAGGGAGCTGCGAATCGCAGAAATATCATGGTACTCCGGACTGCGACGGAAACGTAACCAGGTTCCCTCGTCGCGCGGCGATGGTTCAATATGGCCAGGCCGCTGAAGAATTGTCGAGGACGAGGGCGAGGCGGGATACCTCTTCCGTATAAAGGCCGCTTTTAGACCTGTCGCACTTCTTCCCGCGGAAAGACGGGAATTACGGGTCGACGCCTTTACGACGATGTAATCTCAACCGGATTAACATATACCCCGGCCGTCCGTGAATCTGTCTGTGCACCTTAGATTCCGCGAAGAAAGAACTCGAGACGATGGATTGTGGAGAGCAAGGTCGTGGAATGAATAAAACCAAGGAGAGAGTCAGGCTGCAAGAAAGGGGTCTCGCGATTGCCAAGGTTTTTCTCTCCATCGTCGTCGTCGTCATCATCGTCGTTCGCCGAAAGGGCAACCCGGGTTGTATAATGAACCGCAACGGTGTTCCCTCGAAAGTGTTTTTCGGTCGTGCAACAATGGACTTCTCATAGCGTTTCGGATACGCTTATACGTCTCGCATAATGATATCATCTTTCCTTTATGTGAAGTTATTGGAGGTTCAAAGAAAATCGCTTCCAAATATTTCGGAGGATTCGTGGCTATAATAACACATGACGCGTCTGTTTGCAATATGTCTCTCCTGTAATTATAATTAGTAGTACAATTAGTGTTAGCATTTATATATTCGATTCGTGAGATAATAGAGGATCATGTCAATCTCCCTCCGGTCAGATTTTGCTCGTGCATTAATACACATCTCCAGCGTTAATCGTCATAATCAAAAGCACATTATGCTACGTTCATTAGCGGGAGGAGCGAGCTGAATATATAAGATTATATGTGTTACGATCCTTTATAATAATTGTTTTAATTGCCGCACACGCGAAGGATAGTATTATCGATCTTATAGCGCCTTATAAACGCGTGAGACTGGAGCTACATTTAATTAATAGAATCATCCTAATCACCATGGGGCTCTTTTGCCAGCGACCACACGAACATCTCGTCTATCCGCTGTACTCGGATTTTACTCCTTAATCACTTTATAATCAGCGTGTTGAGGAGGCCAAGGCAAGCAGCGAAAGCGGTTTCCAGCGAACCGCTATTATGTTTCCAAAGGCGCCATTAATGAGGATAAAATGTTCCGCGGAACTTTATGCCACTCCGAATCGCGCTAAAGAACATTCCTCCGCGTTTACTTCTTCGAACGGGATATCCCCTCTCGCGCGAATTGTAATAAACGTACGTTTGAAATCCCGCAAAAATCGTAATCCTCGAAATTGGAAGTGCGAGGGATAACGCAAACAGTGTCATTTTTCCGGGAATATCGAAGGGTACGCGAATATCCCGAAAACTCACACAGCGTCGAAATGAAGAATCGGGAAAAACTCGGGAAAACATATGAACGAATATGAAAGAAAATTACACTCTTTTTTCGCATTTACGAAATGGGAAAAAAGAAGATAAAAATTCGGGATCACACACTTTTCCGAGCTGGTACGTATTCATTCGATTTCAATACCGCGATTTATCGGAACTGCGCGCGCTCGCTCGAATATCGCGCAGAAACGATGTTTCAATATGACGAAGTTTCGGAACAACACATTTTCCGACGCGTTGTACCGCTTTTTTTCTCGCTTGTCCCTCGGATTTCGCGCGTCCGCCCGAATCCTCGCGCATCGACGATCTCGACGAGACTATTTAGCGCGAGGAGGACTGATTTCGCAAACGGGAGTTATTCGCGCGACGCGAGACGCGCCCGCGGAAATTCAGAATTTGCATAAAAGCCCTCGTGTTTGCAGCGGACGACGCGAGCGAGATGCTCGGGCGAGGGTTTCGCGACGGGGAGACCGAGTAGAAGATTTTTAATTTACTCCGGTGGGGATTTGTGCCGGGGCGCGTTATCTCGGGGCATTTTTTGTAACGAGCGTTACCGGGATGGCACAATGCGGATACCGCTGTCCGGATGGGCGGAAGCCTTTCCGCTTCTTTTATGCTCCATCCGACGGCCGGGCGACGCGAGCCTCGCGCGAAATGGGGCCGGAGGAATCCGATTTTCTGGTGTTCGAGCCGCTCGGGCAGAAAATGACGTACAGAACTATTTCCGCGGAAACGATCCGTTCCCGGCCGACGGCCCCCCCCCCCTTTTCCCCGGCTCTCTCCTAATGAAAATAATTACGGCCTGTTCATTGTTCGCGTAGGTTCAAGGGGTGGGATCTAATTTATCGAGAGCGACAAGTTCGCGTGAGAAAGTGCTTGAAAGAGAGATAGATAGAGAAAGAGAGAGGGAGAGAGAGGAAGAAAACGAAAAAACTGTTTTTAATATCGCTGTGGGAAATAGCAGCTGTAGTCCGATTCTGTGACGTATATTGTGGGAAAATTATTGTAAAAATATACACCGATTAATAATACATCGATTAAAAATGTATTTAATGAAATAAATCTGTAAACGATTTGCAAGAAATATCTGGTTAGATGATGGATCGAGGTATATTGCACAAAGATGTAAAGGTATATACACGATGTAAGAAGGTCATCAGATCGAGATTGATGAACTAATCGCGTGCAACATATAATGTCATAATTGATTCATCACAATCCACGTTGCACGCGATTATGTTAAGTATTGTGCATCTTTGTGGAAAGGGAGACGGTCAACACAGCCCGGGATAGTGTATCTGAGATAGCGAGACTTTGAGGCATGGAATTTCATTTTAACTGCAAAATTCAGCCGGCAAAATCGAACCGTGAGCAACGAAGTTTTCCCATTAATTTCTTCACGCTCGTACTTTGAGGTAATTAATTAGAATTATGAGAAAAGTTTCTGAAGCACCTGTTACGTGTTTAGAACGGCTACTTCAGAATCTTGGCGAATATCACTATCGAATATTTTACATTGTCGCGCTCGCAGCACCGACTTGTAATAATAACGATGATGAACCAAGAGCTATATTCTGATTAATATTCAGCATAAAATTCATTTGCATCCGTATTCAAATTTTAAAGGACTGTCTTCCTCTGACGTTTCCCAGGGAATACTAAGTGCAGCTTAAACATAAAAAATACAATAGAAATAAAAATTTTATTTTATTAAAATTTGCTAATCCATTTACTAATTTTTTATTTAATATAAATACTACGATATAAGAGAATAGAATAATATTTACAATATACACATTTTTCGAACTTGCAATTTGTCTGAATTCTGAAAAAAAAGTTTGTCTAGAGATATTAGGTAATAAAGTCTTGACAGCAGACGGCAATCACTTTTACTCTAATTATCTGCCAATAACAGAGCATAACGTATAATACTATCGGCGATAATTGCGAGGGGACCGCTTTTAATCACCGCTCGTCTACACGGTGATCCGGAAGGCACGGGCAATCTCCTCCGTAAAGCCACGCGATGACCCCTAATTGGCCACATTATTAAAATCGCATTTTCGTGATCCCAGCTGTGAGGGATCGTCCCTGCGAAGCGTACGGCGATGAAGTTCCCTCGTAAAATAAATCACGCCATCCCATCACGGTAATTCGGCGCAGCCGCTTCTGCCTTGCCGGTAATATTGGATATTTTCTTAATGGCGAAACTTCCACGACCCCCTCCTGCCCCTCGAATCGAGTTCATCCTCGTGAACTCCCTGATAAATCGGTACACGATTCTCGACCGTTTTCGATAGTCTCCTACCCTACGACCTATCCCGCTCCATTTTCCCCATCCACCTCTCGCTTATACCGGCGTTTATTCCGGTGCGAAAGACGAAGGGAGTACCGAAGTTCCTTGAACCGCCCCGGATACATAGTCATCTTATACGGAATTACTTCTATTCTCGTTGCAGCCACTGTACCAGTGACTACATCGCCGTCTACTCGGGCCCGACTACGACGAGCCCGTTGCTGAAGATGCTCTGCGGTAAGGATAAGACGGCGCTGGTGTACGACGGTCAAGAGCTCCTCGTCGAATTCAGGTGAGGAATGCGTTTCTTTATCGGAAGAACAGACGAGACGGATCCATTTCGAGTTCTCATTCGATCTAGATATCTTATCGCCTTGCGCCTTCAGAGAAGTTCGTATCGTTTTACAGAACTGGTCCCGAAGTATCGCCCTTCGATTATAACGGCTTCGTTGCGACGCTGAGTTTTATAGAAGCGACGACGGAAGTTCCAACGACGATCGCTAGCGACAGCACGAATAAAAGTCGTAAGTAGCAAAAGGAAAGCGTCTGCACATCTCTGGCGTAGATCATTGCACTGATTAGTCTAATACTTACACAGTTCTAATACACTATTCTCTGCGTATAATCTTCTTTGCATTTTTATTCCTCTCAGTTTCGTATCATAATGCAAGTTATTATCAAAACTCATCTAGCTCTCTCATCTTCCAGTCGAATTGATGAAGTCCAGCAATTACACATGTACACGGAAAAAAAGTAGCTGCCATAGCTAAAAACTGCGTGTGGTAGCTAATTTCAGTTGTTATATATATACAGCTAACATCTTAGCTGTGATATCTATTTTATTGCTGTCGGTGCAAAACGGTTTACTGTGACACCTATTTTATTGCTGTCGGTGCAAAACGGTTTGCTGTAGTTTAGAAATTTATAGTCACGACAGCAAACAAAGTTTAGCAAATCATGATTAGCTATGGTAGCGAAAAATTTATTTTCCGTGTAACAACCGCGTCGATTAGTTTAATATTTAAACAGTTCTAATATATTTCTTCTAAGCTTTAATAAAAAAATGACGTTAGAGAATTGAAAGTAGACTTTTTTCGCACCGCGTAGTCTTCAATATTTGACTCTTCATATCTTTGTTTCAACTTTATATTGTAAGGCAATGAGCTATTATCGAAGCTCACCTAATTTTCCGATCTTCCAGTCGAACTGATCAAGTCCAGCAACTACAACAACCGCGATCTCCACGACCACCGCAAGGACCAAGGTACCGTGACCAGCAGCTGCGATCTCGAGGTGAGCGGCGAGAAGGTCCGGGCAGGCCACCACGACACTAGGGGCAAACCCAAGTCGACAACGTGCAGACTCGTGTTGCGTGGCCGTGCTTACGATACCGGACACGTTTCCTTAGCCAGTTTCAACCTCAGGTAACCGTCGTCACGAGCCTCCAAGTCACACATCGAGACGCACGTGCGATCGCGGTCTTAGAAGAAACCATACTCTTCTCAACTCCCTCGTCCCATTTTCTTCATGTCTATCGACATGTTTCTCCACCGTGGATTGCGTGAACCCAAAAGCCAGTGCGAACTGCAGTCACGTAACGGCGAGCACGACGTGTCGCGGTGTATGTGGAATTGCATCTAGCGTTTGTTCGCCACTTTCGACCGTGCCTGCCAATCCCTACAAATCCGCAGCGAGTTACGCACGTAACATTGGACTCGTGATGTAAAAACGTTGTAAAAACGGTCGTCGGTTTTGTACTATTGATTAGTCAGGTAGGCGCCATAAGTTCCGTCGTTTACAACGTTTGCTTTCGTTGCGTGAAATAATATCAGCGTGTATACCTATAAATCAGAGTCACGTGTCGATATTGATTAATATCCACGAATCTGAATGTCGCGAGACCCCGGAGTATCTGAAAATACCGGGGGAGAACCGTTATTCCGCAATCGCGCCGTTACATCTACACGCGGGGCTCTTATTTCACAGTTAGCGGCGACTTGCGTAACTTATCGAAACGGGCGCGGCGCCCGGGAGGGGTTGGAGGAGGAAACCACCCCGAGGCTCGTCGCGGCGCGTAGTCGCGGAAAGTAGCATTAAATCACGCGGGGGTACACCGTCGCGTCCGCGTCTCGGGGATTTTCAATTATCATGCGCGTTCTACGCCGACGACATGCGGAACGCGTATCCGCGCCTTCGGAGACGTGTTACGTACGTGTCCGGGGAGACGGAACACGCCGCGGGGGAGAGATGAAACCACCCCTGGAACCGACGACGTCGACGACGACGACTCGTATCTCCAACAACCCTCTCGGCATTGCATACAAACGCGCCGCTGTCGGTCTTCGAGGCCGCGGATATCCGTATAACCGCTGATGTAAACTGGTGTGTGTGCGCTTACGAGACGCAGAACGGAGGGCTTTATTGAAGGTAGCATGAATTTTGAACGGAATATTGTAAATCCGAGCGCTAGGTGAACCGAGAAAGTATCTCCGAGCACGGGGGATATCGCGCGTCCCTCGCCCGCCGACCAAACCCACCCCCCGTGTATCTCTCCCTCTCTTCCTTTTTACCCTGTTTTCATGCGCGCGTAATAGCGGCATCCGTGTCGGATCTGCAGCTTACTTTCCGCAGACGCGGCGCCTGTGAGGCGATTAGAGCGGACGAGAACGCGGCACTCGAATATTTTGGTTCGGATGATACATTTACGGATTATCCCGGAACAAATATCGGATGTAACATCTCCAAAAGCTTTCAATCTTGCTTCTGGATTAAAAAAGAGATTGACAAGCGAGTAAATCGGTGTAATAGTACCTTTAATACATCCTGCTTTTTTTTTTAAATCCCAAGGTTTTTATTTTCGTTTCTGTAAAAAGCGCGTTAGATCCTATCCTATCCTTCAAATTCTCTGCACGAGAATTTGCAGTTGATACATCGACGGTGAATTCTCTTGCTACGGGACGGCGAGTTTTGACGGCGCGCGTGACGTCCGTCGTAAAATCCACTGATAGATATGTTCCCTCTATCGATTTTACAGCGCACAGTCCTGCCAGTCGACGATCGAGATATTCGACGGTTCGCCGGAGAGCGGGATGCTGGATACCGGCAACTCCTTAGAGAGGATCTGCAGCCCGGCGCAGTGGCTCCCGCGGGAATTCGCGAGTCAGGATAAGTAAGTGGATACCCCTCCTGGTTATTAGAGCGGTCATTAGAGAGATACCATCGCACCGGTTTGTAGGTGATGCATTGTAATTGTGAGCTGGTAAATTTCGGGATCCCTCGGCAACTCGTAAACGCGCGAGATACCGGCTTAAAACGAGACTAGTTAAGCCTCCTTAGAACCTTGCGTCAGAATGGAGATTAGTTTCTAAACGCTAATTTCTGCTCCCAAGCGCTCGAGACGTACGTATTAAGATCGGTTAGCAACGTAGCAGTCCCGAAGTGAGTTTCGTCGCGAGTCTTTTTTAGTCTTCACACCTTTGTCTTGATATTAGGGCGCAGCCTTTCTCCTTGGCATGCGTGTCGTAGTGTACCTTGAGGATTATTCATTATAATCCTCGGGCACATATCACGAGACAACGGCTGAACTGACGCGCGAAATAGGAGCCAGCGCCGAGGAAGCAGCGAAAGATCGTAGGGCATGTAATCATAAAACAGCCCCGCCAGATCCATCATCCGTCTCCATCCGAGAACTAGACGGCGGCATGCAAAGCGATACCTCATACTCATCTCGCCGGAAGTCAAAGTATGAAAGATGGCTGTAGCCCGACTCTCTCGCGTCGTGCATTCCACAGTGCGTTTATACCGGGTACATATTCGAATGAAAAGATGTCATAGAGGATGCACGGGATGGCAGTTATCTGAAACCGTTCAATCGTTGCCGCCCATTACAGAAACCAGGGTTGGGAAGTAACGCGTTATTTGTAACGTTAATTTTTTTTGGTAACAAACTGGTAACGACGTTATATTTTTTAATTAATAACGGTAACGGTAACGCAGTTATATTTTTTAGATAACTGTAACGAATATAAAATCGTTATTTTTGTCGTTATTTTGTACATGTATAATACATATGTATGAAATAAACATATACAAATTTAAAAAAGGGGGAACTTTATATGTTTGATCATATTGCGATCAATTATAACTACTCACAGATTTTATGTTGAGCTGGTTAATTAACGATGTGGATCATCAAAATTTGATAAAAAAGTAACGAAAATTGTAACGACTCATTACTTTTTGAGTAACGAGTAACGGAAACGAGTTACTTTTTTCAATGCGTAACGAGTAATGGTAACAAGTTATTTTTAAAAGTAACTTTCCCAACCCTGACAGAAACTGATACAAAAGTCATGCAGCTCGCACAGCCATGCCGCCAAAGTTTATATGCTCTCAACTTTTTGATGAGTTCTCCAGCGATAATTTGGTTTAATTGTCCGCAGCTCTTTTATTTTGCACACTAAATTTAGGTTTATTAATTTGAATAAAAATTAGGCAATTTTGTGATATATATATATATATATATTTAATTTTTCGAATATTTCTCAAAGGCTATTAATTTTTAAAATTATATTTTTTGCGGTCTCTTTTGGCTTTCGATGTCGGATAAAGCATGAAACTTTATTACATATACGCGCATATAGCTACGCTTATATTGTATCAAAAAGTGTATTTGACAAACCTGGTTTCCTCGCGCGTCGATAACAGAGCTGAAATTTTAGGACTCTGTTTACTTTTCTCTGAACTATTTCTGGAGAAAGAGAACTGTGTATAATTTCAATATTGTCGCAAAGCGAGTATATCCGTAAAAAAAAAAAATGCAAAAAAATTTACGGTATAAACTGGAACAGCTGGTTGCGCGCGTACTTTCGCTCCTAACTAACGCTCGTAACGTTCCTATAATAACATGATTTTTACGATGGGAGAATCTTTCGATTACGCAGTAAATTCTCGCGTTTGATGAAATAACTTTAGAAGAGCGCGTGAAACGAATGTATATTGTTTTTTACGCGAGCGTTAATATCCCGCGGAAAAAAACTAATAGCTTTTGCAACATTCATTCAACTTCTATTTAATTTGGCGCTGGTTTACATTTTTGTTTCGATTTTTCTATAAATTGCGTAACGTTTCTCTCGTAAAATATACACGTGTATACGCTACGTATGTCACTGGTTCCGGAGATATTGTATGTAGGTATACAAGTTTTATGTTGCGTGCTTCATGCGGCTGCTTTACTAATGCGGTTTCTTCAATGACATGGCAAACATTTCGTATAATTCCGTATAATTATAAGAGAGAAAGATATGCAAACAGCATAGTTTCGTTTCCGCATGTGACGCGTTGCTTTCGTTCAAAGGAAAATGAACTCTTTATTTATGTTCGGCCGTGTATCATTCATGATACAAATCCTTGCGCGCGGCAGGTCCAGTTTTCACGTTGATGCGCGCGTTTTATGGACCCTTCGACGTCGTAAACATTTAATGCCGATCGATTTACTGGCGCGAATAATAATAAATGCAAGCGTGTGCTGGGCGTTGATAGAATACCGGCTAATCCGTTTAATACTCCGCATTCTAGAATTTATGACTTGCAGCGTTTGATCACAAAGTGCTGTCGCGACCGACGAATTAGGCATAAATGCCGACAATGGGGAAAAATATGGAAAATTGAAACTGCACAAAGGCAAAGGTTTATTTTGCAGTAACGAACTGCTCGTATAGAAATTATATAATAAAACTGTATGATTTAACACAAACGCTGTGGCTACTATAAAATTAAAATTAATATGATAGATATTATTAAATTAGAATTAATAATATATAAATGTATATATTATGTAGAGTAGTATTATTGAAATTTTTGAAAGTGTTAAATATATTTAATATAAAACAGGAGATTTAATTTGTTACATTTTACTCTATTTAAAATTATTATCGTCATCATTATTACAGTCATTATTATTACAGTAGAAATTTTCATTATTAATACGTGTGCTTTTCCCGAGAAAGTCGAGATATCGATGTAAGAATGAGATGCCTGATAAGAATTCAAGGGAGATAGAATGGAGGTCATATCAAATGAAAAACGTGACGAGAAAGATATTTGAAAGAAGATTTTTAGCCATACATATTGAACAGCGACGTAGCACGTGAAGAGGACGAGATGCATATTCCGGAGTTTTTATAGAGAAAACCTATTTCTGTAGATCCTTATTCCGACAAT
Source organism: Aphaenogaster floridana (assembly GCA_003063835.1). Classification (NCBI taxonomy): domain Eukaryota; kingdom Metazoa; phylum Arthropoda; class Insecta; order Hymenoptera; family Formicidae; genus Aphaenogaster; species Aphaenogaster floridana. Next base: position 1,887,758 of record NJRP01000007.1, read on the forward strand.
TATTCGGTCAGAAGTCACGTCTTGTCGTTTCTCTATTTACCGCATTTGAAGCTTACAGACGTACAATCCAATGATTTGAAACGTAACGCAGAACGTGCTCGTAAGCCGTAGCAAAAAAAATACTAAAAATACCTGTACGTTCGCATAATTTGCAAAAATGAAAGAAAGAGAGAAGTTCGGCATTATCCAGCGTGTGGGAGGAAAATGATTAAAGCCATTTCGCCTATTTGTATCTGCGCGATCCGTGTCCGTCCCAGATACGAGGACGAGAGCTCGCCGAACAGGCGCTTCGAAGTCGAAGCCTCCGGAGACAAGATTGACCAATCGGCCGTGGAAACAGACTGTGGTGGGTCGAGCGACGACAAACAAAGGTATCGCGTGATTCCTCTCGAGGCTGGAAGCTGGCGGTGACCCGCGAACCAGGATTCCGGCTGGTCGACCGGAGAGCCCGAAGAGATAAGTGCAAAGGGGACTTTCGAGGGAGCGACGTCGTCCTCACCATCGTCCTCGCCATCGTCATCGTCGTCGTCGTCGTCGTCGAAGCAGCCAGCGGCCGCATGCATTATGCAGGCCGTGGGAAATGGACGGACGCGAAATGTCTGTCGCACGGACGACCTGTCCCGCACCCGCGCCCCTCTGCAGCGGGGGTGAACTTGATGTGGCCGGTGCAAAAAGGACGAGGACCGACCAACGAATGGCCAAACGAGAGATGCGCGGCTGGGCTAAGAGATTTCCCAGAAGAGATTTCGAGGCACCGCCACTGCCGATATGGCACGCGATCGATTCGCCGGGTTTACGCCCGGCTTCTCGCTCTCCTCGATCGACAGATACGCGCGATAAAACGTCTGAAATATTGTGATAACGTCACGCGCACGTATACATGTCTCTCAAATCGGAAACTGGATTTGGAAAATGAATTACAATATGACGTACAAGGGCGTTATCTGCATTTTTATCTGACTGTACACGGAAAGAACGATTTTGCTGAAGTATCTAAAAATTTAGCCAGATACAGATCTGAAAATAATTATGTTGGACCATCCAAAATAATTATGCAGGACGCTCAAGCATAATGACAATGCTGCAAAAAGTTTTGACATCCTAGCAAACAGCTTGAGCGTTCTACATAATTATATTGGATGATGCAACATAATTATTTTCCTATCTGCATCTGACTAAATTTTTATATACTTCAGCAAAACCGTTCTTTCCGTGTAAGAATAGATCTTCCTAGATGATGAAAGTGCAGGGATCCCTCACTATCAAGAAATTAGCAGAACTTTGACTCTTTAAAATCTTACAGAGTACACTGAAAAAAAATTCTTGGTAAACTTGTGAGATGCATTTAGTAATACTTTCTTTTGAAGTACTTGATTATTATTATCGATTATAATAATAATAACAAAATTTGCTCTTTTATAATTATTACAAATGTTGATAATTATTACAAAATGTTTTGTTATTATTATTATAATCGGTAATAATAATCAAATACTTCAAAAGAAAGTATTACTAAATGCATCTCACAAGTTTACCAAGAACTTCTTTTTTCAGTGATATGGATAGAAATATACAATGATGCAATTACGATTCTCGTCTCTTTACAAGATACGAAGTTTGTAAAACATCCCTGTGAATATCGAATATACGAAAACGACAAACGCTCGTGTCTCGCCAAATCAAAGGAATAAAATAAAACTGAAAGGAATAAAATAAAAGTAAAGGAATAAAATAAAATCAATAAAACTAAATAAAACTAAAAAAATCGAACGCTGTGTCGTCCACGCGATGCCGGTCGCGGAAACCGCGGACCGCGACTCCATGGATGTCCGCGGGGCTTCCGCTCGGCCGTGAAACGAAGAGCGAGCATCGTTTCCGCTTTCCGCCTCCGGGAAGAGCGATATTCGTCGCGTGCGCATTGCGCCTCGCCGCCTTGCTGACGCCACTGGCAGTTTTTAATCTATTTTAATTTCTAACGTTTGCCGCCCGGGTGCCAGCCGGTCCCAGGACGATTTATGCTTAGCAGCAGCAGCAGCAGCAGCAGCAGCAGTAGCAGCAGGTCGTCCGGATGCAGCGTACGTACGTACGTGCCTATGGGACTGCTGCGTGTTTTATGTCGGCTAATCTCGTAAAAATTCATGCGAAATAACGCCCGTGCTTCATCCACCCCGCACGTTCTCCAACCCCGCCGCCGCTTGCAGCCGGGCACGTTTCCCATCGTGCGACTCGACCCGCGCCGAATTTCCGGCCGCCGCCTTCCGCCTCCCGCGATACTCCCGAAACGACGATGCATTAAGACGATGCAAAATAAAACGAGGTAGAAAGCTCGTAAACTGGAGGCTCGACAGAGGCAAGAAAGTGGACTTCGAACTTTGTCGTATCAAAAAGTACATGGCATTCCTGTTTATATAAAATACAATTACCTAAGAATTTTCTATACAATTTTTTCTTGATTATGTATGGAGAAGTCACCCGTAAAGTTTGTACAAATATTTCTGAATCATCCTGTATAAAGCATTTCTTTTTTTCATACTTAATTTAATTTACAGATTAACTTGATTTAAACTCTAGACTCGCAAGGGAATTTGAAACTTTGTGAATAAACGTGTGAAGAAAAAGCGATGATGCTATCGATGCATTAGCGACATCGGGCATCCAGTGATACGAAAATCGTATCATTGTGCATCGCGCGCAACACCGCTGGGAACAGAGGGTTGTAAGGTCTAACCGGGCATCGCGATTATTCAAGTGAGTGAGCGCGTGTGTGAGCGCGCTCTATTTAATATCCGTCCGTGCATGGATGCGAGATACATCGAGGATCAATCCGGTATAGCCATCAAGTAATTTAATCTTCACGCACGCCATGCCCAACTAAAAGCCACCCCGCGTGTTCCCTGCACGGGGGGCAGTCAATGAACCGGCACAGATCAACTGTATCGTGCCATTGCTTTATCCCGCGCGCTGATAAAGTAAACTGCCATTCCGCGTGCGGGAGGTATCACGATAATTGTACCGGTCTGTAATACAGCCTACAAGTAACAAGGCATTTGTGACTCATGTGCTTCTACAGCGATTAAGTGTCGCACTGCGGGAGAACCATCGGATGAAATTCCAGAAGGATGTAATTTAAATTTTAATTAAAATTGAATAAATGTCATATTTTAAAACATACGCATATACCCTATGATCAGAAAGTACCGGGAATTTTTAAATAAAACAAAATAGAGTTAAATTTCAGGCAAATTTATTTTATCTCCTTCAAAATATGATCCATCTGAAGCAACACACATGTGCCAACGCTTGACCCAGTCCTCCATGCATCCCTGGTAGGCCGACGAAGGGATGGCCTTTAGTTCCCTCGTCGCATTCTCTTTGATCTCCTCGATCAACTGAAATCTCTTTCCACGAAGTGGCAACTTCAACTTGGGGAACAAAAAAAAGTCGCACGGGGCCATATCAGGTGAATACGGTGCTTGCTTGATGGTATTTACTTGATGTTTGGTCAAATAATTCAGTACAATTCGGGCTCGGTGCGATGGTGCGTTATCATCATGCAAAATCCAAGAATTGTCGGCCCACATTTCCGGCCGTTTGCGACGTACAGCATCTCTCAAACGCTTCAAAACGGATAAATAATATTCTTTGTTGACTGTCTGACCCGGTGGAAGGTACTCATGGTGCACTACGCCTTGGCAATCGAAGTCAATCGAATTCCCGGTACTTTCTGATCATAGTGTATGATAATTCAAGAATATCAATGTTTAAATATAAGTCAATCCCTTAATTTGATATCCATTAATTTATTCATATTCTCAGGATTCGCTCACATCTTCGTATTTAGTTTCAAGAAATTTCGATTACCCGCGCTGTAAAATTAAAGATTTCCTTTATTTTATACCAAATTTGGAAATCGCGCGCGTTCGCGTTTTAATCTTTTTATTCCTACATTTAATAATAGTTTTGTTTACATGTTTATTTTAATTTTCTTAATCATATTCACGAATAAACGAAACATGCTACATTTTTTCTTTCTCCATACATCCCAGGTAACAGAGAAGAATGCAACAAGCATTCCACATTTCAGCAACTGAGAAAGCTACAATCGGTCTCCCTACGTTCCTCAGTGCTAACAAGTAGTAATCAACAGTAACAAAGTAAAAAAGATCTTTGATGAGAAAGCTTGTTTGCTCCTACAGTATCTAAATTGGAATTTAGATACTGTAGGAGCAAATAAGTCCGAATACTGTTTCTTGATTGCCCTATTTACCTTATATTAATAAAAATGTAGCTAACCTTTATTGTTTTCTACAGGTGTTAGAAATTATATACATACGGCTATCGAATTTACATATTCCTAATTGAAATAAAAACATGAAACTCTAAAAAGTCGTATACTGTAGGATGCATATAGTGTATTTTGAGAGGGAAATTATTGATACACTTATCAAGAAGAATTCAAGAAACTTTGTCGTATACACACGAAGTATAGAGAAACGGGTAGAGTCTTTGTTTACTTTACCGTGCACGAAAAATTTAAAAATATTCATCTACTGGTTGCGCTTCCTACTTTTGCTACCTGGGCATGTTTTAAACGAAAATATATGACCCACTTCCGGTGGATGACCGATAAATTTGTCCGAAAAGACGTCGAATGTCACCGACTTCGATCGGCTGATGTGATATCATTTGTCATGCGGGAAAACAGTCGCGATGTTAGAAAATCGACGACGTAATTCTGGCGCTCATTCGAGCGACAAAGGGCGATCCTCTCGCGGCACCGCGGGACAACGGCGGGGGCGGGGGCGCGGAAAGGGTGCCCGATTTATCTTGCAAAACTAACTCATAGGCAATTCTCGCGCGTCGACTATCGGGGGCGGCTCCCAAGACGTCCATTTACAACTTTGCCCAGAGAAAATAGAGTCTTACGTGCAAGATTTACATCCTGCTTTGTCCCGGCGACCGTGTAACTTCCACGGAGCACCCTTTCGCACCCATGCGCGTCATGCCCCCCTTCGCCATAATGGCCGTGAATTAATAATTCGCGTCGAAGTTTCCGCATGCCCCGAATGTCCCCGATGAAAAGTGTCACAAATCCCGCATCCCGATGTAAGTATGTATGTGTGTGTGTGTGTGCGCGCGCGCGCATTGTAATGTACGTAAGCGGAAATCGGATCGATCATTATTCATAGTACGACCCCGTCGAACGTCACCGTCCTGTTCCTCCATATTGATTGCGCGGTCGTGATGCAAAGCCATTCGGCTATTTTAACGAGGATCGGTCACAATGAGATAAATTTCATATATGTAGGTATCCCGAGATGAGATCTGTGGACTTACTGCAATATCTACTCCGCTTTACGCTCAATTATTTGCGGAGTCTCTCAGCGAGTCGATAAAACGATCTCCCTTGTAAATCGAAATTAAAGTCTTTCGGAAATTCGAGCTCTAATCTACGTTCGGCGCAAAATACGATGCGTCCAAGTGCCGACATTTAAACGTCGACTAGCGACCGTCGGTGTGAAGATTAAAACAGCCCCGTTCGTTGCTGCTTTCGACGGCGCTTGCCCGTCGGCCGTTCGATTTATATCCGGTTTCGGCCCCGGAAAACTACGGGCCGCTCTCGCAAAAGGAGCGTGGGAAAACCATTCCTCGCCCACGGATTAATCCCGGGCCGAGCGCGCGAATGTGACGTTCCCTCCTCCCTCATTCAAGGTCATCCGCAGGATTTTTTCCAGGAGGGGCATGATTCAAAACGTTACTTCTAGAATTAGAATACTTATAATTTAAAATTTATACACCTTTTGTTGAAAATTCTACACCTAATCCTATGGATTAGGGCAGAGATCGGCAAGCCCAAGTAGAACACGAAATGTCATGATGACGTCAAAATGACGCTAAAATAACGTCTTTGACATCATTTTGACGTCATTATGACTTCAAAATGATGTCAAAGGCGTCTTTTTAGCATCATTTTGACGTCATCATGACTTTCTGTTCTACTTGGGAGATTAGTACAACTTTGCCCTTCCTTTATTCAAAGGGAGAGTAAATGTTTAATTTTTTGATAATTTTAAGGGGGCAAATGCCCCCCTCTTGCCCCCTCTGTGGACGCCCATGCCCTCATTCCTCTTTTCCAGGTATCAGGAGCCGAAGCGGTACTCGTCCAACGGCCGGGACATGACGGTGGTTTTAAGACGCGCCTCCAACAGCCCCACCGACGAGGAGTATATGGAGGTCTCGTACTACTTCCACGACGGTAAGTCGTAAAAAGGGTGCGTCGTCGCCGGACGGGAACGAATGTGCCGCGGTCTACCGCACGGCACGAACTCGGCACAAACTCGAAACAAAAGATTCCACGTAAGAAATTGGATTATGACGCGCGCCGTCGCCGCGCAATCAAGTCAGCGCGCGTAAACGTCGCGAAATCGCAAGAAAACACGCTCCGTGAACCCCTTTCGAGTTGCGCTCTAGCCCGGTGCAGCTTACCTGTTTTCTTACCCGGTTTTTCTTTCTTTCTTCCTTTTTGGGGTATTTTTTTTCTCTTGTTCATTACAAGTTACGAGCGCAATCGCGCTTCTTTACGCGCTTCCGGGAAGCTTCCTCGTTTTATATCCCCGAGCGGAAGTTTGAGAAAAATCGCGCGATGAAGTTTATCCTGTAATTTGATGTCCCTTCCCGCGAGTTCCTTGAATAGTACGAAAATTGCACATGAGTAATTACGAATTATTAACTAAGAATTATTAAGCTAATTTCTTTTGATACAATAATATACATCTCTTCGTTTAATAACACTAGGATTGGTGTTATTAAAATAAATGCGTTATTATCGTTACGTTACTTTTTCATTAACAATTTGGTAATGACGTTACATTTTTTATAACGGTAATGCTAGGATTAAGAAAGTTACTTTTGAAAAGTAACTCGTTACCGTTACTCACAACTCATTAAAAAAACTTTAAGTAAAAAGTAATGGGAAAGTAATGCGTTACTTTTTGCGCGTTACTTTTACTTATTGCTTTTTTTATCAACGAAACAAGTTTCTTTCCAAAACTTGTTTCAATGAAAAAGTAACTTTCCGAACCTTGTCGTTACCGGTATCGTTATGAAAAAATGTTACGTCATTACCAAATCGTTACTAAAAAAAATAACAGCAACGTTAACGGCGTTACAAGAAACGCGTTACTTCCCAACTCTGAATAACACGTAGTGATCCTCGTTAACGCAACAACAAGGATTGCCCAGTACTTCTTTATAAAACATTAGAAACGATCAGTGCTCGATTGTTGCGATGATAGTATCAACGTCATCTTCGCAATAGGCACAATTTGCGTCCAATCGTCTCAAAATTGGGTTTTTGCCCGTTGCTTCTCGAGTAGTCGACTACGGCGCATGCAAACCGCTAATTACGAGTAACTAATTACCGTAAATACGCCTCGGCATATCGATGTCAAAGCCTCGTTCCCTCTCCCGTTCACTCCTAATCGGATGAGCGTAGGCACGTTCGGACGGTAATCCTGAAATTCGCTTGGCACTCGACCGAGGGATTCTGGTTGGCTGCCGGAGGACATATTCACGATATCGACGCGTCCGTCCTCGCAAAAACAGCGGTCGCGCTTAATCCCGTTTCAAAGATTAGATTTAACCCCGATTAAGTAGCTACGACCTTTTCCTTGGCCGAGCAATCCCAGAGATTAAAATGAGAGCCCCGGATATATTATACGCGCCCTCGCATCGGGCGACTCGTAATTATCCGCGGTCGGATAATTATTCGCCTCCGACTGTTACAGCTATTTTGCAAAGTAAACCCAGACTACCGCGCATCACAGGCATGAAAGCGCCTAATCTAAACTCAAAACCAGGACGGTGTTTGTGTGTTTCAGTATAAAATCGCGATTTTCAGCATAAAGCCTTACCGTATAACGTTTTACACATAATGAGTAATGTAGAGTACATCCCCAAGTAGCAAGCTGACGTTATTTGTCGTCATTTTGACGTCATTTTTCGTTAAAATGACGTCTAATGTCGTTAAAATGACGACAAATAACGTTAGCTTGCCACCTGGGTAATAATGAATAATATAAGTAATATATTTTTGAAAGTTATTGATTTCACGCTGTTTAATCTTAATATTTTATTTTGAAATAAAAATCTGCTCTTTCAATATAAAACCGCGATTTTCAACATAAAGCTTTATCGTATAACGTTTTGCACATAATGAATAATAGAGTATATAATAATTAGTAATGTTGAATAATATAAGTAATATATTTTTGAAAGATATTAACAGTTCACAACTTACTTTTAACATGTGAACATATATAATTTTATGCCTTCAACTGATTTCATATATTAATTGACATTTATGTATATTTTAATTACTATGTGATACATCTACACCAAGAACCTCTTTTACTTTTATCGACACATAAGACATCTTCACAAAATAAATGATTGCTCTGTTAAATTTTCATAATTAAAGATGTACGTTGTGCTGATAAGGGCCTTCGTTGAGAGATTATACTATTTACTTGATAAGGACCCAAACCAAGGGTCGAAACGTCGTAACGTTTTTTATACCAAGCGTTGGTCAGTTGTCGAAAATAAAGATTACTGTTAACTAATTTTATCCTGTTTAATCTTAATATTTTACATTGAAATATAAATCTGCTTTTTGTCTAACGTAACGTTTGAGAATGTACTTACTCTCCGTTTATCGGATCTATTGTTTTCCTTCTCGCAAATTTAAGCGTTCGATTTTATTAAAGTTGATAATTAAAATCGATCAAGCGTTTTGGAACACAAGCTAATAGTGCGCGAGATAAAATTTTAACGAACAAAACGAAACGCGGACAGCGGTAATTGAATTTTGATATCGATGAGATTTTAAACGTCGACCGAATTTTACGACACATCATATCGACATCAAATTCTCGTTTTTCGACAAATATTTTTTTTACATTACCCATACGAAATGGCTACCGGCCTCGCTCGTAGCCGGTAGCCATTCCGCGTTACAACAATCGTTACAAAAAGCGAGCGGCATATAGATCCAATTGTGGACCATTATAAAAAAAGGCGTAAATGACAAGAATCAAAAGTCATGCCTGGCGACAAACTATCCGCCGTCGATGGGACCGATGATTGACGAGAGTGATCGTGTCGCGCCGGTCAACGTTATTACATTTACACGTGTTACACGCGTGTTACACGCCGTGCATCCGTACCTCTCACAATATCTCTCTATTCGTCGCGGCGATCGATGAGGACAGTCGTCCGCGACCGGCGTTTGAAGTCTTAAATAACAATGTTGTATTTAAACGGGGAAACAAAGCGCGCACGTCAACTGCGTTTGAATCGACCGACAACTTTGCACATCAGCTTTTTTGTTCCACGTTCGTAACGACGTCCCACACAGAGATCACAACGTTCCCGTTGTCACTGTTTCATTTTTTGCTCCCCTTTCCTTTTCGCGGAGGCGGTCGTTGAATATCAAGATCGAACGTTTTCGAATTCCGTTCTCCACCGGAATTCCGGTGCCTACCTTATCTCGCGCCGAATACGATCCGGTGGAACATAAAACTTTATGCGAGACCGGGCAGACCGATCTCCTTATAGGAAAGGGGTCGAAATTCAACCGGGCGACCCCGAATTGCCGCGAATAATCATGCGAAATTGCCATGTAAGAAACGGAATGAGGGAATCCCGTCTGTCGAGCGAACTTCGACTCGAAATGAAAGTGCCCGTAAGGCGTTTACCCACCTATAACTTGCAGAAATATATATCCCTCTGACTGCGAGAAACTGTCTTGGGGAAAAAAATTAAGCTAAGAGGCGCGAGGAGAGAAGAGTTACAAAAGTCCCACGAGAGTTGAGCAAATATGAACTGAAACGATAAAATGAAAATATTTTATATTCGAGATGGCTTCGGTAATTTTCTGAATTGACATCCCGAGTGGATAGTAATTTTTACATTTACGTTATATATATCATATTTTTTCTATTTATTATATAATCTTGTTGATTTATTAATTTTATAATTAAACTAGCTTTTTCGCCCGCGCTTCGCACGGGCTCCCCTATGTTTGTCTATTTGTAGACCGTAGACAGTGATTTTTTTAGACCCTAGACGGTGTTTTTTCAACGATAATAATAACATTTACCCGGAAAAAAATGAGGAAAAAATGAACCTTTTTCTGAAAACTTTATATGGGGGCCCCTCTGACCCCTTCCAAAAACCGTCTACGATCTAAGTTAGAGTATCATGAGAAAGTATATAACAAATTTGGTGGTTCTATATTGAAAACTGTAGATTTGCATAGCGGACAAACATACATACATACATACATACATACATACATACATACATACATTTATTTATATATATATATAGATAAATAGAATATAAATTAAATTTATAATTTAAAAAAAATTTTAAATAATCAACTTTTGTTGCACAAGAAATTATTAAATAACAGAGGAATTACAAAATACATATATTTTTTGTATACAGATCAGAATCCTTCTTTGATTATTAATGTCATATCTCTCTTTCGTTCCATTTATGCTAACCTCGTTGATTTAATAAATTTATAATTAACTTGCTGCACAAGAAATTGTATTGAATAACAGAGAAATCTCGGGATGCTATTTTTTGCGTACAAATTAAATCCCTTATTTTAAATTATGCAGAGGATAATTTACGAGGTAATTTCTCTCGACACTTTCACAAGCAATATATTTTCATCTGATGCTCCAGAACGTGAGGGTGGCACTCAGCAGCCGGCCAGCGTGTGCGACGTCGAATATTATGGACTGACGTCGCCAGTGGAGGGTTCGGTGGTGCATCCGGAACCGCATCGGCTGTTCGCCATGGAAGGCCCGGTGAAGTGCAGGCAGCACTTTATACCGGCGCCCAACCAATCGGTGGTCATTACTGTGAGTTCCCTCGACGAAATGTCTAATCTCTATCGTACGTTCAATTGGCCGCCGGGAATTAAATCCTCGTAAATTCATTCTCGGTTTTTAGACGCACCGTTTCGCGCAAACCAGATTTCTCGCATTTTAAATTTGCTCAAAGGAAGAGAAAGAACGTCGCGCGAACAACATCGTCGAATGCACGAGGGGGTTTTAGGAAACGAGGAGTAGTCCGAAAGTTAAAACTTTCTATCTGTACTCGTGGCGCGAGTCTTTAATCCACGTTGAAATAATATTCCGCAGGATCAGACGCGAGTTCCGAAGGCGAGACCACGATTTAGCTACGGGTTGCAGCAACTCCTGCGAGAACGATAAAGTGCAACAATTGAATTCCTGGTGGAAACATACCAACTGTAATCCCGCGCTGAACGATACGAACGTCGTATCCGTGTTGCGAATCCGTTGCGTACAACCGGGAAAATCATGCAACTTTAATCCTCTACGTCGAGCTTACATAAATCATCTATATATATACATATATATATACCTATATTTTTTTATTTATCTGAAAATTAAAAAATTCATTTATGGCACTTGCTGTGAATTATTCTTTATTTCAAGAACCCTTTAAACTTATGTATAATACCGGTAACCAATAGGAAACGATACAGGTAAAAGAATTTCAGGTAAATGAAAAAAATATAGATGTCTTATACTTTTGGCCAAGATTATATATGAAGACCCGGGGGAAAAACAATTAAGGAATGTCAGTTTTATACTTTTGAGTAAAATTAATTTTAAAGTTTGTTATTTCTCTTATACTCGAATGTTCTACCTTCATTTTTTCACTGATTAATACAGTTTTTAATCCAAGATGTACATTGTAGTATCATTGATGTTTGTAGTATCTCTTAAACGCTACAAAATGACGTACGCGCGACCATATTTTATTTTTAATAAAACTGACATTCCTTGTTTTTTCCCCGGGTCTTCATATACACACACACACACACACACACACACATATATATATATATATATATATATATATATATATATATGCATATATGATATACAAAAGTGCATCTTAGTCACGGGAGAGACAGCGAACAAATTTTAACTAGAAACCGCACGTACGGCATATCACTCAATAATTAATTAACTGTGTTTTCGCTATTCTTTTAGCCTCCGTCGTTCCGCCTGTACAGATTTTTACTCGCACTTTTTGGAACGCTGATGCCTCTGTTTGCAGGTGAAGGGTAGCACGAAGCAGACGCCGAACAACCCGTGCGAGACCAAGTGCGGCGACAGCGGCTGCCACTGCGTCAGCAAGTCCCTGGAGAGCATGGACCACCTCCTGCTCGTCTCCGAGACTGGACACATTGTCACCTGTCTCTGCGGGAATTACCAGGTAAACGCGAGCGGCGGAAAAACTTTATTCCGTGACCCCGCCTCGAATGAGCGCATCTCGACGGAGGAGCGGCCGCTCTTACCCCATGCGCACTTCCGCTTCTTGAATGCCGCGAGATAAAAGCTATCGTTATTATCGCAACTTTTATATCTTCCGCATTGTCACGCGAAAACGCCGGTCGTTAAAATATATCGCTCGCTATACGCAGTTTTCCACGAATGGCCCTATAATATTTGTCGTGTCGTTTCTCTCGGCGAGATGCTTCTTTATTTTCCTTTAAAAAAAATTCATTAGTGCCTGACTTTTGTAAAAATCTGAAATACATTTTTTATCGATGAATTAACTATCGTGAAACTCTGCGGGAGAATTGTTATTTGTGGAAAATTAATTCTGTGTAATATATACAACGTTATTAACGACCGAATGTAATGTATGTCAGTTTCGTTAACGTGATTTCATCATTTACCACAATGTTGTACAATCAACATGCATGAAAATTTTAAATTTATTGTGTAATAATGTGCGTTATTTTTAGTAAATTTAATATGTGATTGTTACAACGTATGTACATACCGCAAAATGAAATGAGAAAGTGGCACGCATTCAAAAACGCCCGGATGAGATTTATGTTTAGCTGGAAAATGTTTAGCAGAAAGTTGTCGACGTTAAATAATTTATTCGAAGCATTTGCCACAATCTCGCGCGTACACCGCACAACTGACCTGACTTTGACTCTATCCACACGATGATTATTAATAGACGTATTATCAGATTACACCTGATCGAGTGTAATCGTTATGGTGAGTCTATAAACGGTAATACGATTTCGATTCGTGGGATCATCATTTCATATTCAAATGCCCGTTACTCCGACACAATTGAGGCTATCATGCAAACAACAAGCTAAATCTGTGTAATTTAACTGTATAGGATTAAATCCGAAATCCGCGATTGATAATTAAGCGTACTGCCCGGTTGTCAATAAGTCATCGATATCGCTTCTCCTCCAATATTGCGACCAATATCTTAATTAAATTTATTATTATATTACTATTGGCATTTTTTATCTCGGCTTCTTTTATCGGCGGTGTTCGTGTTATTTTCAATTTCTCAACGGTTCTTTTACCCCGCGCTTTTTTTTACTTTCTTTAAACGGCCCACCATTTCCCACGTCGTAACCCTCGACCCTCATTTCATCCGTCTAACGGGATCTATTATCGCGCAGGACTGGCTTCCGGTAGGCATCCGTAGTTGGACACCGGTCTACATCGAGTGGTCGAGGTCGTCGAGGGCGGGCCTCAATTTCCACGCGGCCTACAAGTTTATCAATGACACTTACTGCGGCGATCACACAACGGCGGAGCCGGAAGGCGAGGTCAATGGCGGTGATCTGGCGAGCGCCGGGCTCAAGCTGAACCAGTATTACCAGCAGAAGTGTACCTGGATCCTGGACTCACCGATCGACCGGCAACTCGTCATCGAAGTCAAGTCCACTCAGAGCCGTGAGTAGATTTGCATCTATATTTCCTCGCAGAAGTTACTCCAACAAAAGAGATTTGTTTCGACTCAACTCTGGCCAATATTTTATTTAAATTAATATATCGCGAATCGCGACATTTTTTGACTATGGATTTTGGTCCTTTCTAAAGAGAGTGAAATTAAATGTAAAGAATTTGTTGCGAAAAATTTTACCTCAGCCAGGATTTGAACCTGGACCTCCCTACAATACGTGCGGACGTCGTAGCCAATTCGACTACCGAGGCATGTGGTAACATTTCTCACAACATTCGATGATGTTAGAGCACCAATACTTAAGCCAATGGTGATAAATAAACAAGAGATGGGATATTCTTCGCCAGTAAATATTAAACCACAGAAGAGAGATTTGTTTCGACTCAACTGGCCAATATTTAATTTAAATTAATATATCGCGAATCGCGACATTTTTTGACCATGGGTTTTGATCCTTTCTAAAGAGAGTGAAATTCTTTACATTCTTTACATTCTCGCAACAAATTCTTTACATTTAAATTCACTCTCTTTAGAAAGGACCAAAACCCATGGTCGAAAAATGTCGTGATTCGCGATATATTAATTTAAATTAAATATTGGCCAGTTGAGTCGAAATAAATCTCTTCTGTGGCTTAATATTTACTGGCGAAGAGAATATCCCATCTCTTGTTTATTCCAACAAAGTTTTTGTACTTATTATACTTTTACATAAAATATATTAAAATATATTTAATATGACTCATATGTGAACACTTGACTCTAATTTAAAGCTCTAATTTTATAATAACAATGCATAGTCACATGCATTGTTATTATATATGCTTATTCACATTACAAAATTATTTTTTCTTACACAGTTTCGCGTAAGTGGAGGATACTCGTAGCGTCGTGATTTAATTTGATAATAATTATATGTGCGAGCCGTTTTTATTTCGAAATCGAAGCAATGTAGTTATCCTTTGGAATTCGTTAGCCCGCAGTTTTATACCTCGCAAGAAAAGCTGCGAGCAGTTTAATAGCACGAAAATGATTTATCTAGGAGTACCTATCTACTTCTCCCGAGAGAACCTTCCTCGAGCGATTTATCTTCGAGCGGCATTAAAAGAAAACAAAAAGCAACTACGTTCCGAAGCGGCGTATCTTTCGCAGATCTTGAGCATTAAGAATCCCGCGTTACTACAGCGCAATTAATTTCTTTGCCGTAACGAACCTGTTGATATTTCCGCTGAAATTGTTTCGACTTAACAACGTAGCTTGTGTACGCATCTATTTTCCAAATAAACACATTTACTGCAATCTTGACAAATTTTCGAACCGATATTTGCTTCCTCATAGAAGAAGCTTTGTTTTCGTGAAAAAATTTTTTCCAGTTTTCTTTGTTAAAGTTTTTAGATTGTTTTAAAACGTCGAAAAAATACATTTTAACAAAATGTCCGTGTGTGTGTGTGTGTGTGTGTG
>NJRP01000007.1:1903586-1940958 GCA_003063835.1 Aphaenogaster floridana
AGTTCAAGTATTTATTTATTTAAGTTAAATTTATAAATATTTGAAAAGTAAAGTTCAAGTATATTATATGTTTAAGTTAAATAAATAAATGTTTAAGTTAAATAAATAAATACTTGAACTGAAGAAATTTTATTTAGTTGAAAAATTTAGTCAAATTAACAAATTTTTTTTCCGTGTGGTGATGATCGGTAAAGGGGTTCTCTTTTGCTTCCTCATATTTATAAAATTTTTAATTTTTTCTAAATTTTTGTTTTAGGTTTTTTTTCAATTTTTACTGTTAAAACCCCATTTTTTTATTGCATATATTTTTATAGCTTACTTCAAGTGCTTTTCAAAACACTATAATAAAGTATTTTTTCATTAAGTACTTTTCGAGTAATAAAGTGTTGTGTATGTTCATATAAAACTGTAATCTTCAAACTTTCGTAACTCGATAAGTACATAATGAAAAAATACTTTATTATAGTGTTTTTAAAAGCTCTCGAAGTAAGCTATAAGAATATGTAATGAAATTGTATTTGGTGATGATCGGTAAAGAGGTTTTTTTAAAATAAAATTTTTATTTTTTTCTAAATTTTTATTTTAGGCTCTCTTTCAATTTTTACTATTGAAACCCTACTTTTTTATTGCATATTCTTATAGCTTACTTCGAGAACTTTTCAAAACACTATAATAAAGTATATTTTTATTAAGTACTTTTCGAGTAATGAAGTGTGTATACATTCATATAAAATTGTAATCTTCAAACTTTCGTTGATTCACAAAGCTTCCTCTATGAGGAAGCCAAACAAGAAAAAGAAGAAATAAAGAAAAACTTCCTGATGAGGAAGTACTGTGCAAATTCTTAATTTGCACTCTTTTTTTTATTATTTTGCGAAAGTCCAATTTTTATCATTTTGCGTCGTGTCAATTCTCGCTTTATTAAAAATATTAAAAGAAAACAATTTTTAAACTGAGATATTGTACCGCTTCGACATTTTATTGACGGTGAGATTATTATATCAGAGGACACAACATTCTTTTCGAGCTGTTGTTATCCTAACGACGTTCCCCGTTATCGCCTTTAGCTTTTCTTTCGATAAGCGCAAATTCTAGTCTGCGTCTCGCAATAGGATTCTATTCGCAGAATTCTATCCGCAAAATTCTATTTCGATCCCGGTTGCGGGGCTCGAGAGAAAACAGAGATAGATCATCCTCCGCGCGACGCGCCCCGTCTCTGGCGACGACACGGCGAAATCTTCTCTCGATTGCTTTTCTTCCGAGACCGCCGGAATTTCTATCCGCGCCATTGGCTCTGCTGCCGTCGCCGTCGCCGCCGCCGCGGCGAACGAAAGGGTGAAAGTTGTGGAAGAATAAGTCGGAGGGTGAGAGAACGTCGCGCCCCGGCCGACCGAAGAGACAGAGGAGTGCGGGTGCGAAACGAATGGCAGTGGGTCGCGAGATTAAAGAGACCACCGGATTTACCACGACAACGGAAGCTAAAGCTTCACCGTGTAGAAACCACCCTGTATCCTCTCTCTCTCTCTCTCTTTCTCTTTTATCCTGTCACGTTTCTCGCGTCATTCTCCCGCTTTTCGCCCTTTTCCGCCTTCGTCGCCTTTCCCATTTCTGCGGTACGTAAATCGTCGTCTTACGAGCGTGACAAAGGCGACTACCTATCGCTTATATTCGAGCCTGGGAATATTACGATTGTTCCTCTCGGGTGAAATGCAGCACGAGGAATATTGTTCCTTCTGATGTAAGGACAGCTGCGTTCGTGGGTGAATTTACGTTTATTTCTGCGGCCGTGTGCAATCATCTCCTCCGAAATTGATGGCTCAATGCTATCGGTTTTTTATGCAATACTATTATTTGTTTATAATATGAGGCGATTTATTTATTTCAATACTTTTCCCGCTCGATTTCAGTCCTGTTTTCTCTTGAAGCTCTCGTGACGGCGATCGATCGATGCAGCGGGACGTATGTATACGTAAAAGTACAATAAATTGTGATCTGTACGTTCGTATGGGGAAATATCATCTATTGGATGCGGAGAATACCCTCTGCAATGTTTCAAGAAAATAGGATTTTATTGGTCCACGAATATATGAAAGACGGAATATTGAATTCGGTGCAGAAAGCTTTGATTTATGCGGACAGATTACGCGGATGAGATTCGATATAAAAAAAAAGAAGATTTCGATTCCACCGGGGCGTGTCCTGTCTTCTTATGTCAACATCTTGGATGCAATTACGGCGCGTGTATTTACTTGCTTAAGGAGCGCGGCAATAAGTAACGAGTGAATTATTAAATGAATTAATGAGGCTTCGTGCATTTCTATGAAACCGTCCGCTTTACGTACCGCCGCGAATCGAATTACTCCTCGGCGACGACACTCTATCCGCAACTTCGCCATAGAAATGTCGCTGTCCCCGTTCCTTTCATCTTCTCGTTTCTACCTTCGCTCCATAGCTTTTTCATTTTCTTCCTCCTCGCCACCTTACAGAATATTATAAGTGGAGTCGGAATCGTAACCAAAGCCCGGCAAACGCCGGCACCGGAAATGGCTTTAATATACCTCTCGAGCCGTGGTATCACCGTAGTACCACCGTGCTTCTTTCTTTCTGTCTTCTCCTCCCAGTCGTTCTTCTTACGAAATTTCATCTTCGAATGATGCATTTTGTGGCAATGAAAGATTCGCCAATGTTTACCGCATGGACAACGACAAGCCTGGCAATAAACAAGACTATTAGTTTTCTCATGCATGCACTTGGTGTAAAAGACAAAGAAGGAAAGAATATATATGCTTGTATAATTTTTTCCAATTATTAATTATTACATATTTAAATAACAAGATTAATTATCGAATTACTTTGAAACAATTTTGAACGAAAATAAATTCAAGAAAGGTATTTAAAGCACCATGCAAGTTAATTTAGAAGAGAGATTCTTCTTCAGCAAGAAGTCCGAGATTAATAGGTCTGTCAAGTTAGCACCCCAAAACGCGAATTTTTATAAAATGCCAATGGCATTCGTTTGTCCACGATTTGTCCACTTTTGTCCACCCAACATTTTCATTTGTCCATCCTTCAAAAAGACGTTATGACCAAATTTAAAAAATTGACAAAATTTGACATCAGCATCCCCGTGAACATTTTTCATTATTGCTAAGCGGGATACGATTGTCCACGATTTGTCCACGTTTGTCCAACCAAAATTTTCGTTTGTTCATCCCGTAAAACAGAGTTATAAACAAAATTAAAAAACGAGCAATTGTCAAGGTCTGTGAAGTTAGCACCCCAAAACGCGAATTTTTATAAAATACCAATGGCATTCGTTTGTCCATGATTTGTCCACTTTTGTCCACGATTTGTTTACGTTTGTCCAATCAAAATTTTCGTTTGGCCACCCCGCAAAACAGAGTTATAAACAAAATAATAAAACGAGCAATTGTCAAGGTCTGTGAAGTTAGCACCCCAAAACGCGATTTTTTTATATAAAATGCCAATGGTACTCGTTTGTCCACGATTTGTCCACTTTTGTTTACTCAACATTTTCGTTTATCCATCCTTCAAAAAAAAAGTTATAACCAAATTAAAAAATTTGACAAAATTTGACATCAGCATCCCCATGAACATTTTTCATTAATACCGAAGCGGGATACGATTGTCCACGATTTGTCCACGTTTATCCAACCAAAATTTTCGTTTGTCCACCTAGCAGAATTGAGTTATTAACAAATAAACATAAAAAATTAGACAATAACTGTCCTGAGTACTTCTGATTGCATTTGTCTAATTTTTTATGTTTATTTATTAACAACTCGATTCCGCTGGGTGGACAAACGAGAATAATGAGTGGACAAACGATTCCAGTATGTAATTTAAAGGAAACGCAGTCAAAGTTGTTCTTAGTGACAACTCATACAGCACAGAACATTGCAGCAACATTTCGGCAACATTGTTATGTTACTGCAATATTACTGCAATGTTGCTGAAATTTCTGTGCTGTATGGGAATTGCTCGTTTATTTTATTTTGTTTATAACTCTGTTTTGCGGGGTGGACAAACGAAAATTTTGGTTGGAGAAACGTGAACAAATCGTGGACATTCGTATCCCGCTTCGCAATAATGAAAAATGTTCATGGGGGTGCTGATGTCAAATTTTGTCAAATTTTTAAATTTGGTCATAACTTCTTTTTGAAGGGTGGACAAAAGAAAATGTTGAATAGACAAAAGTGGACAAATCGTGAACAAACGAATACCATTGGCATTTTATAAAAATTCGCGTCTTGGGGTGCTAACTTTACAGACCTGAGATTAATGACGGCGCATCTTGCAATGCTCTTTCTACTTATGCGTCGCATGGGATGTCGTAATATCCGTAATATCCATGATTTATTTGGACATATTACGACACCTTCGCAAACACATGTCCACGTTACAAGAGCGTATTTATATCATCGCGATATACCGACGTTCGCGAGTACTGCTACCCTGTCCGCTTTATGCTACGTTTCTTCTACTTAACAGGACCCTGCACGGCGTGGAACCTGACGATACACGAGTACAGGAAGAACGGCGACCCCGCCGGGCCCAGAATATATACGTTCTGCTCGAGGGACACGCACAAGAATTTCACCCTGCCGTGGAAGATGAACACCGTGGTGGTTAGGTGAGTTTCTTACCCCCGGCCCTCGCCCCGGCCGATTAACCCGGCGAAAGTTTCGCCGCGATCTTGTCTATTAGCTACGTTTAACGACAGTTCCGCGACAGTTTCGACGGGGGGAGATTATGACACGGTCGGCTGAAATATAACGGCGTTTTACCGGCGTGCGCGATCGAGCCCGCGCTCCGTTTGTACCGCATAAAACCACGGTGGGATTGATGCCTGCGCGATCCGTTACTGTCGTCTCGCACGAAGAAATTATCCACTGATTAACAATCGGCCATCGTTCATCCCGCCTTACGACGGCAATCCCAGTTACAACCGCGGCACATTACCCCTTCCCCCTATTCCATAATCTGAGGGATATGAAGAAAAATATGCTTAACAGCAGCTTCTTCGCGGGGTACTTTCTCAAGGGCTCTGGCAGTGACCGATGCGGTTGAATCGAACAACGACAGGGCGGTTTTTATCATTTTTATTGGTACTCCAAGAATTATTATTCTTTCAAAGTTACGAAAAATTATAGAAGAGAAGAATATACGAAAGAGAGTTATCGCCATGTATTGAAACTTCGATGATACCAAATTGCTTCTAAATGCGTTGATTCATCCATATAAAATTATATTTACATCATCTACATGAAATTATACCTATTACTTAAAACTTATATCTACTGAAATTATATCTGTCTTGTATTTTATATTAATTATAATGGTTAATTCGGATATTGTTTGTCTTTTTCACACATTCTCACTGCATTGTATTCTTATAAGTTACTTCACTGATATTTGTTAATATTTTCTTTAATTGCTCTAATTAGATATTATTATTTATTCTATAAATATATCTCTGTATATTTTAATGTGTATGATATCATATTTGTATAACCTTAATTTTAAGTCGAATATCAGCACATAAATTATTATTATTGTTTTATTGTTATTTTAATTATATAAAAGATCTAGGCTTATATTATTGCTGATGCCTCACCTTTTGAAGTTCTCTATACTTTCGCTTCTATGCATAATAATTTATTTCACTTACACTTAAATAAAATTATTATTCTTATTACTATTATTATTATTATTATCATCTTATAATCATTATTCATCTCCAAGTTCTAATATCTTGGATCAAACTTACAAATGGGAAAGATACTTTGAAATATAAAAAATCATAGCCGATGTCTTCACGTCGAAAGACACGAACAGCTTCCGAATAAACCGCGTAATATTCGTTTAAAAAAAGCGAGGAGTTCTAAGCTCGTGAGTGAGAGGTATTATCGACGCGCATGGATAAGATCTGATCTGCTTTTCAGGCTGCAGGCTCTTGGGAGGACCGCCCCGCAGTACACGATGAGGTGGCGAAGTCAGACGGTGATCGCCAACACTCGCAAAAGCGGACCATCGCCAGCCCCGAACTCGCACGTGGTGCGCTCCTCGAGTATGGCCGAGCCGCGGGGGACGGCCCTCGTCCTCGTCCTCCTGTTCGCGATCCTACTCGCGCGCCCGTTCGACTGTTGAGACTGTTAAGCTCGGGGAAGATCGCGTTAATGCACACACGTTCCTGTTAATCGAATCGCGAAGCCCACGTTACTGTCTTACGTGTATATAAACGGCGAGGACTCGCGCCGGTCCTCGTTTTACGTCGCTCGATACGAGATGTTTTAAGAAGATGGCACATCCCGGCACTCCCCCCTCGATCGGCAGTCGAGATCTCGCGGGCTGGCTCGTTAATCCCCGGTCGCGTAATTATCACGAGAGAAATATTTTAGACGCGGAAGAACTTGTCGCGCGACGCGGGGGATAAATAGCGAGGAAATTTTAACTGATCTCTGTTATATTTTTCACTCCAATGTACGATCCAATCTTGCGCGGTGTGAATGGAGAGTTAACGAGCCAGAGTTCACCGTTCTTCGATCGAATCGTATGCATATACATATTATACACACACATACATGTACGTCGGAATTAAAGAGAGTGATGATCAGCACGTCTAATAAGCGATTAGCTCGCACAGCCGACTGTCACTCGATCTGAAGAAGAAGTGGATCTGTGAAGTCTTTAGATCGTCCACTCCTCTCATCCGATTAATTTGAAACTTTTTATATTCTCTATGCAAATAAATAATGAAAGTTGTTTCAAGATCTTTCATTGCTCTACTCCTTACATTTCATTGTTATTTTATTAGAGTACAATATAAAATATTATTCTTTATTTAATATATTCCATATTTAATATATTTTTAATATGTATTTCTTCAATCCATATTTTTTATCTATAAATCGTTAGTCTCTTTAATATTTTATTGTAGAATTCAACCGCCTTAATTTCCAAAATGTTTTTTTATAAACTAGCTGCTGGATTTTTATTAAAGCTATATGATTCTGCTAAAATCGCGATCATTTCCTGATCATTCCTGAAAATATCGCGTATCATTTCTCACTGTATTTTCACCATTTTCACAGATTTTCAAACTTTTACTTGAAGCATATTAATGCCAGCGCGATATGGCACGTGTATATATTATATATATATAAAGCAAATTAACATGCAAGAACGCGATGCACGGATTTGAAGTAGCGAGAATCACACGAGTCACCTCTCTCACGCGAATGCCAAATTACACGTGTAAGAGATTACAACCAGCGGTAGCGACATGTGTACATAGGTAGCGGCGTTAATAGAATTTGTACAGAACACGATTAATTGTCTACCCTAAGTCTGCGGATTACTGTAAAGTAACGATAAGATAAGTAATCTTACGCGGCTCCGAAACGAAGGAAGAGAGAATGTATTTTAACGAACGAGCTTCGCGTGCCCGAAGGCACTTTGCGATTTATTGTTATACGTTTTGTCAGCCGAACGGGATGCCCTTATCTTGACGAAATTATCGATCCATGTCTTTCTCTCTCTTGAGGGACCCACAGTTGAGGACTCACGCCAAACATCCGTTCTCCAAGTGTCTCACGGAGATGGGGTGCGCCGATTCGCTGGCAAACTGATTGATTATTACCGGAGGAAAAAAAAACGGACGGAAATAAATGCTAAGGTCGTAAATATTTAATGTACGCAATTCACCAAAATGCCAGCCAGTAGAACCAGACCGCAGATCGTGTACTTCGGTTGTACAACAGTGCGAGAATATTTCTACGATTTTCCATTGATTTTATAAATCCACGAGAGATCATTGTTTTTTTATATCTAACTAAGTATAACGCGTAATGTAATGTAACGTGTTGGCCTAAGTATAATAATACTAGTCATTCTCATGCATTTTCTCTGAAAGAGAAATCTCTTTGTATCTCAAATGTAGTGCAAAGAAATTTGTATTATGTTCCTGTACGTATTGTTCTTGGTAAACTCTAATTTTTATGGACATGATTTTTATATACATGATTGCGTTTTAAAAATGAATACTTATAGTTATATCGAAATATTGCTGTCTTTTTAATACCGAATTTACGTTTTAAATTCCCAGAAAGTAGCTCATAAATACGTTAATTTGTTTGAATTTATTTTTCCATCTTTTGCTTCGAAGAAATAAAATCTCGGGATGAATTAGGGCAAACTGATTACTGACACATTATGCTTGATATCAGAAGTTTTGTCCGAGGATTTCAATGTTTATTGCTGTAACAGACCGAATTACTTTTACACACCGTTACTAAACTGAATTCGTGTTTAGCCATATAACACAAAAAAGCACTCATATTGCGATACGTTATGTTATAATTCATAAGATAAGCAACCTACGTCGAAGAAACCTCGTCAAAACAGATATGAAAGTCCGTACCTACTTAATTATCGCAGAATTGACTGACGCAATGAGATTGAAATCGAGGCACAGCAATACATGATTTATATAAAAAGCGTAGGTGAAATGTCGAGAAACCAATTTCCCAGGCAGAATTGTGACAAATCCCACGTGTCTTTGTGTTCATGCAATATTCTCACATTTATAGAAATTGTGTTCAGCATTATCACTGCGCATTTATACAATAGCTGGCTTTTCACCTGAAAAGCATACCGATTTTACACAAACGTGCGACCTACGAAAGAAAAATACGTGTTTCATGTACATGTATTAGCCGCGTATATATATAAGTCACAATAAATAGTCAATTGTTTCATATAAAGTCTAAATAAAGTAATATAAAACACTAATTGTCTTTCTGTTTAGCTTCAGGCCAGCACTCATAATTGTAAGAAAATTTTTTAATCGATTGTATAATCCACTTTAAAAATTACAGAAAAAAAACAGCAGATAACATATTGAATTGCGAAATATGAAACATGGATAAAAATTGCAGTTACTTTCAGTATCCTATTAGCGAGAAGTTTTTATAATTTGAAGTAGTAATTATAATCTTGGACTCTTGGATATTTGGTTCAGTGAAAATGTATACACATTTTTTTATTAATGTCACGTTCTACATTTTACATTACTATTTCTGGTTTTATTACGTATTAACTATTCATTTATACATTAGCAACATACAGCAATATCAAATGCATTATTACGTTATAATTAATGAAATATTTAAGTGGATAATGCAGTTTTATCAATTTATAGAAGTTAGGAAAGAAACCTAAAAGAATCAGAATACACAGATAATTAAATTAACAAATATATCATTAATGTTTTTTTACATCCTGCGAACAGACCTTTTAGATGTTAATATTTGCTTGTTTTTAATTTCACATAGATCCGTGTGTGAGGAAGAATAAGATATAAATACAGCAAAAAAATTTAATTAAAATTATAATTAAAATCCCATTCTCCAATTTTTTTATATTAAAAAATTTGCAATGTACTCAAAATATATTATTAATGTACATAAAACTTATATTAATATTACATAAAATATTATATATGTATGCGTATGTGCTCATGCTACACACTACTCTGTTTTTATAATGAAAATACACAAACATTTCCTATACTAATATATTAATTTGTGTATTTGTTATAAAAAATTATAATATCGCGAATATGAAAATATCACATAATAAATATACCTTCATTAAAAAAGAACATAATTTATTCACATGTAAGTATGAACGCAATCTACATGCATAATGTAGCTACATACGTATATTATATAATAAAAACGACCGCACGAGACAGACATTAAAAGTAACATATCTCTCTTAATAGATATTTAAATTTAAAAATCTTAACAATACAATCTGGTATGTCTGATAAAAGAAAGAGGAAATATGAGGAGATCGATATACATACAATAATTAATAATATATGGTAGGATAAAAAGTAATTTGCTCTAAGAGAGTAACAGCGTTTCATTTTTCTAGACGATTACGATATCTAATAAAATATATACAATTGCGTTAAATTCGATATTACATGAAAAACAAATAAAATGTATATATTATTATATATTTGCATATAGACACAAATCTGAAGTATTACTTTGAAAAGGAGTTAAATTTTAACTCCATAATAACAGCTCTGTGGCATGCAATGTTCAATTATGATGCATCTATATCATAATATAATAACACAACTTGATTAAAATTTATAACATGTCAACTATCGTTTATACATTAACAATCAATAATCGGACAACAACACTCGTTCATAAGAATCTGAAAATTCAAAGATTTTTCCTATACATATTAGATAAGAGTCCATTGATCCCTATTAATTACCATGTTTTCGTTAATTATATTTGTAATATCACTCGTAATTATGATCGTGAACAACTGAATTAACAATCTGATATCCTAAATGCAAATTTTAATCTTTCGCAATTATGCATATTTCTTCTAACCGCATTAATCATCATTAACAATGTATCAATCTAACTATTGCAAGATAAAAATTTCAATGATTTTTATGAAATTAAAATTTGAGCGTTTTATTATTACGAAATTAGATATGTACTTTCATTAAAGCATATATTTTAAATAATTTCATCGCATCTATACACAAAGTAAGAAAACAATCAATTATGTAATCGTAAAGAATGTGATATCAACAAAAAAGAAATTCTGAACTGAACGGATACTCTAATATATATAATTAAATATATAATACAGAAAATCTATACAATTTTACAAATATATTTTTAATCATATTTCTAGTTTAAAAAAATCTTTATTATCTACCAAAAGAAAATTCGCATAACACAACCATGGCTTCAATAACGCAAAGGAGAATATAAAATTTATAATTGTTATAAAATGTTGATACTCTATAATCTATACTTATAATGTATCCATTTAGATACATATAAATATTATAATAACAAAACTAAAACATAATATAGTGATCACATAAAAACAAGAATATTCTAAAAGACATTAGAATATTACCTTACAACATTTTAGTAATTGGAAGTTTTAAGTAATTTATCTGTTCTAATATATCAATGTGTGTGGATACGGTTAATTTCTCTATATATGCATAACAATATTCATACATTGATAGACAATGCAATTTACGGTATTCGAGTTCCTTGATGACTGACCGATAAACTGGGCCACAAGAACCTTTATAGTAAAAGGAGAATCTTAATGCCCTAAGCGTATGTTACTTTCATTAAAATTAGGAACAAAACCGTAAAAATATTTCGGGTTACCCACTCGGTATATTCTCGTATCTTTAAATGCCAGTTAAGAACACACGAATATCTTTACGTATGTACTGTCTTGGAGTATCAAACTGAGATTCGTCCAGAATAAGAAGAGAACTATAAAATACATGTCTTAAATTTACGTGGGTACATTATGCAATATTTGAGAAGCAGAATTCAGAAGGCCTAGCCGCTGCTTCTGCTTTCGTTGCTCCGTCATCTGTTAAAAAGAAAAAAGAAAATTATATGATTTATATTTAATATCATTTGACTGCGCAATCTCTTGGATATTCTTGCTGATCTTTGAAGTAATTTAAAGGATTAGTGATTATTACCTGATCACGAAGCTCTGTAAGTTGCTGGGACAGACATTTAACCAACATCTGCGTGGATTCTAATTGTGACTGTAGACTCCTTAATTCAACTTGTTCTCCCTCACCTTCGTCCGCCGCTAATGACTTAGCCCGCAATCTCGGGAACCATTCCAGATTCCGATCCTGTGAAAGTACATAGAGCTTAAAGATATAAGCATCGCCCAAATTTTTCAAGCTCTATGAACTATTACCTTAACCATGGCGTAAACGTATGATTCCGGACCCGTGAATTCCGTCGGGTCTTTCACCTTCACCAAGACAATGAAATAGAGATAATGCCACATGTTATGCTCATGTTTTATATGTTCCTCAAAGGAAACTGTTTTGTTGTCGAAAGCTGATCTGTTCAAACCTGTAATAAAAAGAAATAATTCAATATAAAATCGTAAAATATTCTATAATATGTATAATTATAAAATCGATTCAGATAAATAATTACCACAGATAAAACAAGTATTTTTCAAAATCAATTCCTTCTGCTGTTTCTCCGATCTAAGATCCGCAAAGGTATCAATAATCACACCGAAGATGAGATTCAGAACGATAATTATCACAATGAAGAAGAATAGTAAATCGTACACGACTCTTGCAACGAACAAAGGTTCCTAGAATACAAGACAATTTTTTATGAAGCAAGTTTACTATATAACTTTTAATATTGTCGTACTTACAATACTGGCGGGTGCTCGTAAAATGTCTCCTATTCCACCACCATTCCTCAATCCTTGATTTAACGTGGTAACGATGCACATGACGAGCGAATCGCACGCTCGTTCTTTCAACTCTCCGCCGATATTAATTATTTCGGGTTTCACTCGTTCATTTACTGAATTATTAATTTATTTCAATACACTTCCACATTTAAATAAAAAAGATTATATTATATTATAGCAATATATATCTACCTTCGCTGGCGTAACGTGATATAGTCTCCGTAGCTTCACAATTTTCCTTGTTGCCAGCACTGCAAGTATCCGCAAGTTTCTGCTCAATGGAAGCTACAAATTAAATAAAATTAAATAATTTTAAGTTCATAGAATTGTTCATAGAATTAGGCATGTCTACATAAAACTAGATTGAACTTACGTATAATCTCCTCATCTACAGGAACGAGGAAGTCGTCTTTGAAAAACATATAACCGATAATGGAAAACATGTAAACTAAAATCAAGGCTAGTACAGCCGTGAGTATAATAGATCTTCCATTTCGAGTTACGGATTTTATTACATTGAGCAAAGTCTCCTCGCGATAAACTACATCAAAGAGCTGAAAGGAATAGCAATATTATAATTCTGTGTATGTGTTTGTAAAAAGAATACAAATCACTCTGTTACTTACTAAAACTGAATAGAAAAATGGATGCATAAAAATTCCCAGAACACAGAATGTTAAATATGACATGTGGTACAAAAGTTCGATATTCGTTATTATTTGCTCTGCGCTTCTAGCCAGGGTACCCTGATTACCTATAATACTTATAAGATGTACACCTTTTAATGTAATCTGCAACATAGGTATGATGCATTTAGAAATCCGTAAAAGTAATGTATATTATAATTATATCACATGTTTGAGTTTTATATGTTTTTACCGTAACAAAACCGAGCAGCCACAATGTCGGTTCTGGACCTACGGAAAAAATCAATCGCAATATCGTTGACGCAACAAATGTACGTATGCCGGACTCCCTTGGCAAAGTAATAACAATGGCAGCAGACGCAAGCATGACTGTCCAAATTAAAGCTGATAGATGATAACTGAGTTCTAAACGGGACAAAAATATCATTTATTTATATTTTAATACATAATATCTAAGAGATTCCTTGTTAATTAAAAACTTACTAGGCACAGAATCCACAAACGGATAGAAAAACGCTACAATAAGGTTTATAAGAACGGCGCAATTGAATAAAATGTTACTCCATAATGACATATAACTACTCATCCAAAACAACATTGATTGCCCTACAAGTTAAAAATAAGAATTAATATATAATATAAAATCAATTTCAATTTATTTAATCAATAGGCGTACCTCTAAGCTTCTTTTGCCATTTCATTTCATTAAACATGTCTTCCGTCCTTTCGAAGAAATCAGAAACCTTCGATCCTTGATCATCTCGTTCTGTAGTGTTTAGCACTCTTATTTTTGTATCCATAGTTATAAGTTCACAAATTTCCGGTATCGGAAAGACAATTTGTTCAAGTGTTCTATCGTGTCTTACAATCTAAAATATAAAAATATTGGTAAAGCATCTTACTTTTCAAAGTGTAAATTCTATTTCCATTTATATAACATACTACAGCACCTCTATTTGAGCTGTATGAGATGCATAATATTCCAATGCTTTGTTAATTTTTGGATCTGCATTATTCTGTTCTGATGGTTTCAACATCACTGCTAATTCTTTGTTGTGTTGCGCTAATTGATGACACAAAATGTAAATATTATGTCCAACCTGCAATAAAATATATGAAATTAAAATATATGGAAATATATAAAAATTAATTAATTAATGATATTAAGAATTAATTAATTAAATTTACTCTCTCTTGTTAATCGTAAAAATATATTATTTTCTTACTTCTTTGGGCGACACTCCTTCTTCTCCAATCGTTGAGGAATCGTCGATATCGCTGGAATCATCCAACGATTCCTGATGAAAAGCCTTACATGCTACATCTACAAGCTGTTTCGGATTCATGTTGTACATAATCCTTTCAGCATTCTCGCTGTCGCCTCTGCTCTCCATAATCGCTAATAATAATTTACTGGCATTATTTTTCAATTCCAATACTAGATCCATTCTGCTTTTTCCCAAAGGGTTAATATCGTTCAGTATCAATGCCGTTATAATGTCTAAACCGTTAGACTCGTGTGTGGCGATGCAATTTTGATTATCATGACACGGCCCTTGACAGTATTCCGTCAACGTTTCTAAAGTTTGATTAATCAGCGCTACATTATATTCGTTAATGTAGAGGCCAAGAAGGCCCAATCCACCGGTAGTAGAGCCGCAAATGCAGTCCAAAAACATAAGTGTTTCCGATACCAGGTTGAAATTTGTTTTATTATTTTGATTTCTTAGGAAATTCTATGAAAGAGTAAAGATGATTATTAGTATCGAAATGCATCATAATAAAAATACGAATTCTAGTCAAATGGTAGCACCTGTAATTCTCTATTGTGATTCTCACAGAGTAACTGTAAGAAACGCAGAATCGGTTGCATCACTAAAACTTTAGGGCTCAATTGACCCTCTTCCTTGTCAACACCAGACGAACTGCCACTTTTGTTTCTGTCTGACTTTTCACTTATGTCGTCTAACGCATTATTCGCCACGTCTTCACCAAGTGCAAAACCATTGCGCATGTTTGCGTACTGTGCGTTGGGCCCCGCGACCTGATTCAATTCCTCGTGCAGGTCATCGGTTATTAACATTCCATTAGGTTTTCCTACATATGTATAGTAAATAACGTTTAATAAATTTATTGTATACATAGAATTATTTAAAACACTTACGTACGCTTTCAATAACACGTAAATTGAGTACTAATTAAATGGAAAATAATAGCTTATATATTTCCAGCGATATTATTTATTTTATCTTATACCTGATCCATGTTTTCGTGACAACTTGTCTACGTCTTTGCCCTCCTTATCCTCATGTGCTTTCGCTGCCATGTCAGATGTATTTACTGTCACGGTAGATTTAATCTCTTGCTGAGAATCTTTCATTTTATCGTAAAACACCTACGTGAAAAATAATAATGTAAAATACATTTACATATTATAAAATTGTGAGACCAACGTACCTTGAAGAATGATTGACTTAAATCGCCACCCATTAATTTATTAAATATACTCCTTTGTATAATAGGATTTCCACCTTCCAAGAGTGCGATTCCCAGTTCCACGACTTCTACGAATATGCTCGGAGAGTGTACACTCTTAATCACCAATTCTACCACTAAATCTGAAGCACCTTCGCGGTCGAGATGAGTTTGAACATCATGCAACGTTCTACCAGCTCGGCTTAATATCTTTGCTGTAAACAGCAATTATTAGTTTGCTATTAAGTATCCAAATAATAAAATTTAATACAGATAGTATCTTATGACATACCTCCTGGACCGTGAGTAATAGTCGCGCTACGGGATACTCCAATATCAACATTTTCCGGATTCTGTATAAAACTTTTGCCGAAGTAACGCGTCAAAAGAAGATTTCTCAATGCCTCTCCCTGCGAAAAAAAGTAGTATTTAACGTCAGTATTCTACTACATGTTTGAAATTGAAGTGATGTACCAATACATAGTGCACAACATTAATAAAAAAAAGAGATCTAGAGTACAGATATCCTCTTCATATATTCACAAATAATTCTATATTGCAAATATACGGATTCGAATCGTATATTTACAAAATCGGTGCTTTATGTGCTTAAAAGTGTGAGAAATACATTGTGCAATTTAGGATGCGTGTAAGAGAGATCTCATTGTATCATTGACATAAAATTTTTAACTTGAGACAAAATATGTATAAAGTGCATGAGAGAAAAGGGTAAAAGTTAATGTAATTGCAAACAACATTCATATATTCGTACATTAACAATCGGTGAAGATCGTATGAAGATTGTATTAAAAGTGATTAAATTTATATAAGATATGTGAGATAATATTTAGATGAAGGTATAAAATTGTATTCACATATATAAAAGTATAATCCTGGGATAAAGCACATAAGAGTGAATAATAGCAACACATACTATTTTGGATATTTGGATATGCATACAATGATATTTTGGTATATCAATGTATATGCTCAAAGTGTTCAATGTATGTCAACTGAATAACTGATTGTGAGTATAAATATTCAACTATCTATAATAAATAATACATTCATATCATTGGATTAAGGAACTAATAAAAAATAAAATTCACATAAAAGTTCACATTCACGGTATATGTGACTCCCTCTCAAGTGCCTAAGAGTATTAAAAATTAAAATATATAATATATATTATAATCATTAATTAATGTGTGTAATTGTTCAAATATAAAATCTATCATTGTATTGGTACATCTTGCTACATAATTTATATACATTTACGTATCTATCTATGAGAAAGCTTTATATTATATTTCTATTCTTGTATATAATAATATTGAGAGATATATACATATATTTTTTGTTAAACGAACCTCTAGAAATAATATTCTCAAAGACATAGTTCGTAAAAGTCTTCGATGCACGGTAAAAATCGCAAAGTAATATAACGATTCTTTTATAAAAACACGAGTTATAACGTGAGTATATTGCAGTCACATATCGTTAAAGTATGCTTTTGTTAATTATTTTTTATACTTTGTACCGTGAATCAAAATTACTTTCACATATGAGAGTATACAATTCTTATATATCATGTACTTATATAATATATTAATATATAAATATCATATTTTTTCAAAATGAAATTATCTATATGGAGACAGAGATGGCTTATTTAATGTAAAATATTGTAAACGAGATGAAATAATAGTAAGAAATGGATATATAAATATAATAAGAATCGAAGATAAAAACATGCATAAATTAAGCGGCATGCATAAAAGTTCTACACAACGTACATTATGTTCTCTACTTTACGGAATTTTACCACACCATTTACGACCCGATGTGTATATATAACATATAATGGACAATCACTTAGTCAACAACTTAGTTACACAATTAATCAACTACAGTTAGCAACATATTTATCATTTTGTTAGCCTTTAAAATGGAAGATAAATTATGATTGTCATGATTTATAGATCAGAGAGAAGTTTAGAATGAATTAAATTAGATTCTTCTTTTCTGATGATATATCCTAGATGCGTTTATTTGTTTTTGACAATGCAATAGCATGTAATGTCGTAGCGGTGTTAGAAGTATCATTCGCGCGTCCTAAATTACATCACGCGATCACTGATCTCTTTTCAGTATAATACGTTCGGCATAAAATTTCGTTTCATATACGTTGTGCCCATATTTCTTTCTATCTACTTTAATTTTTACCGGCTCTTGCTGAATTATTTGTCGATTCTCAGACTGATCATTGGAACCTGTTCCAACTTGTGACTCGCTCTTCGTTTCTGACTCCGTCTCTTCCGAGATACCTTCGTTCTTCGTTCGCAGCATGAAAACATCTTTACCTACAGATCTATTCTACGAGACCTACTCACCCGCCGTTAAGACTTTGTGGTGTATTGAGAAAACTTTTACATTATTCTCGTAAATATGCAGCAAGCCAAATAAATATTTAGTCGCGTATTAATCGTCTAATGCTGTGAGCGATTGGGCATTCAGCTTTATTATGAGAAAACGCGTCGTAAGTTTACGCCAGGTAATTAGTATAAAGTAAGAAATTTCTCGACTAAATACTTCAATCCTTCAATACTTCAATCAAATACTTCATCTTCCGCAAAGATAATGCGTTTATCTCGTGATACATCCAGCAATATTTTTATAGTTCTTATGCCACTGCCGTAAACCTATTTACGTGAGCTGAATGCCCTTTTCCGCGATGCTGTGTTATATATCTTCCTCAGTATGATAAATGATTCATGTAATTTCATGCAAAACACAATTCTATGACACTCACTTTTTCTCCGTATTCAGGATCGATAGCCATCATTTCCCTGAGTGTCCTTAAGACTTTCACGCATAATTTTTCTTCTTTTTCTTCTAACAATTTTTCAGTGTGCTTAATTAGCCTGTAAAGCAAGAATGCATAATACATTTATGTTGCACATGATGCCACTAATATACTGTAAGTAAAAATTTTACCTCTTGATAAAGCCACCATTTTCACATCTCTTTCTGGCATCAGTTGCTGCAGGAAACAGCAATTCAGGTCGATACAGAATATCCACTAACAAAGATAATTCGGACTGTACCAAAGGTTTCAATTGTTCCTCTAACAGAGACACTATGTCCTGTAGACCTTCTATAATACTTCGATCTAGACGCATAAGCTAGATTAAAAAAAAACGATATTAACAAATAGATCATTGTCTTAACTAATCAAGTTACGTATATATAATAATTTTCAGAATCTACGTTACAATAAACTAATTTATATTTCAAAAATTTAAACACGTTTCACAATACGAAATACCTAGTATTCTTATACAATGTATTTAGAGTATTTAGTACTTTATTACATATTAAGATATGTTTTATTACTAGCACATATAGTCAAATTACAATTAAATATCAAACAAATTCTATTAGAATTATAAACGTAATTCTATTTTGTTTTAAATTATATCTTAAATTATATAGTTGTACACAACACACATTTCTCGTATATATGTGCGTATGCATGTGTATGTGTAGCTATAACTAATTAATGTCTTCAGTGAAACATACGAAGTCTATGTGACCTATATATAACAGTATGCTAATTTTAGCAAATGCACTACGTAGCATCACTAAACTAACAAAGTGCTATGCTTCCATGAGTGACCTTTACCTCGTTATTAGAGCCCTCCACACAATGTAAGTCACTCTATGCATTTAAGTAAATCCATTACATATTTGCTCATACGATGGCATATATAGCCATCCTAATCTTATAAAAATATTTTATAAGAATACCGTTGCAAATTACCTGACTTTGACTACGTTCGATCTTTGGTTGTTTGGCAGCTTGCAACCATTTGCTAGTTTGTCTGCTGAGCATAGCTGCTTTATTGAACATATTAGCAACCTGGCTTTCTAGATCAGTCGGTATAGCAATACCTCTTCCTTTAGCTAAAATTATAAAAGACTATGTTATATTAATTATCAAATTTAAATAAAAATAAATATTACTTCCAAATTAGTGTTTTGAAATTTTCTTTACAAACTCAAATGATACTTACCTACATCTGATAGTGTTCGTATACAATTCTCAACGTTAAATCTTTGTCCAGCATTTAACCATGCACATTGTGACACATTAAAAGCTGCATGAAGTAACTGGACAAATATAGGTTGCCTTGTCTGTCCCATGAAAAAATAAATGCAAAAGTCAATTAAAATTGTCCAATTGTCCATATTATAATAGCAATATAAAAAATTATATAATTAAGTTACTTAAAAAGCTTCCAAAATATGTTAAATTATATTTAAGTTTTAGAGAGAAATGATATAAAACTATATTATATTAAAGAATTCCTTTAAATAATATCTTTTATAAAATATATTTTTTCCAAATTTATATCGCTGTATCACTTTACTATTTACACATATCATACATATTCAGTAATATCGCAAATTTAAATCATATTTAGTGTGTATATATAATCTTTTTTATATATAATAATTCATCTTTAAATTATACTTTTATATTAAAATGTCTTGCATAAAGTCTAACACACTCATTGCCAAGCAATCTCTAGAAAGATATTATATACATGCCATATAAATTGTGCAAACTTTTCCTTGTAAGTTAGAACAATTTAAGAAACAATTTAAGAAACATACAGATAGAACAAAAGAAAATGTTTCGAGGATAATTTCGGGGATACAATAATAATAGTTAGCACCAGTAGAAGTGATTTACAAGAATGGGTGCAATGACAATGAATGTGTTAATTATGCAGAGACATGTGATACAAGCGTACGTAAAGAAGAGAATGCAGTTTGTATTTACAACACGTCAGTCGCTCTGTGTTGCTAAAGCATTTCTAATATATATATAGCCGATCGTAATATATATAATCTAAAAATATAATTTAGAATTCTTTACACCCCTTAAAAATAAACATTTATTATGTACAACCAAATGAGAAATTTTCTCTTAATTTCATAAAATATTTTTGTAACCATTATCTCTGTGACATTATATTATAAACATATAAAAAACATCACTGTATTGTATTTACCCAACATTACGAAAAGATTCTAGCATTCGATACTCACATAGCCAGAAAGATTATTATCTGTATTCCGATCGCACTCCTTGATGTTCCAATATAGTCTAGCCTCGTGCAGATGTTTCTATTAGTAAACCAACCCACCACCATATAGATGGATAGTACCCATAGACCCAATAAACCAATGTTGTTGTTTCAAAGAAGGCCGGGTGTTGCATGCCAAAAACACAGAACATGCCACTGATGCTTTCAGCAATGACCAAGCACACATCATACAATATATAATTGATATAATTGACACTTGTATTGTATGACCTACTGCTTTAAGTAGTAACATATAAAAATCATAGCACTTAATAATTAGCTAAAACTTAATACGCACACAATAAGATTCTAACTAATAAAAAAAATATATTTTATCAAAAAATATATTTAAAAAAATATGTTTCTCTCTATATATGTGTGTATGTGTGACATGTACTTGGTTAATATGTGAACTTAATTTATAATGTGTTTGCATGCAAAGCGAGAGATTGTTAAATGAAGTATATGTCGATGTATCTCGCATATACTTTGTAATTAGAATGTATATTTGCTGTCTTGTGCCGCTTTGTTTAATTATCCCCTTTAAGCAAAAAGTACAAAAATTATAATGATTATAAGAATATCTTTTATATAAAATGATTTTATTTTAAATTCTATTAAGTATATTATATATATATCAACTTAATCTTTATATTATTTATACAAATTTATACATTAATGAAAAAATGTAAGCTTTATAAGATTTCCAATCTTGCTTTTTTCATTTTTCGATAAACTTTAATTTTGTAATAAAACATAATAAATATGGAAGCTTTAAGATGAATAAAAATCTTAATAATTTTAATCAAAATTCAAAATTAACAAATATTCAATATATGTATACATAATCAAAATATACCAACTATAACCAAACCTCTTTCAGATCTTCTGTGTGAGAAGGATTGTGTTATAATTTAAATAAGCAGATTGAAACAAATCGATTTTTATGAATAAAATTTGTGCAACAGAATTTCCACCGAGAAGGTGCCAAAAAACAACACCACATAAACTTTATTATCAAAATTAATTCTGGATATTTAAAAAGCGTGAATCCAAAATTTCGCCCAATGTGAACAATTTATAATTTGGTGTTAAATAATATTTTAAACCAAATATTGTCTTGTGAAATTATATTCACTGACTAAATATACCAATAAGATATTATAACATATAGATTAATCAATTAGAACAAAAAGACATAAGTATGTGTGTGTGTGTGTGTGTATATATATATATATATATATATATACACACACCCCATTAAAGATAATTAATATTTCTCTTCTCATAATACAACAAATGAAGATGTTACCTGTACGGTGGTGCTTTGATCGGAAAACGGGCTGCTGAAAAATGTGGCTATGATGTTCATTAAACAACTTGTCACGTAAGTCTCCAAGGCTGTCTCCGCGTGTTGTCGATCGTGAGTGGACGTGGCAATTAATCCCATATCAACTATAAAAGATTTTTCGAACAAAGACCACATATGATTCGATGTATAAATTTCTTTCATCTCGACTTCTGTGTCAATGTAACAATGGTTGAGAAAATTGATGTATGCCTCTTTCACCTATTTATAATGTCATACAATGTGAGTCAGTAATATTTTATATTTATTTTAATCAGATATAAGCGCGCTAAAAATTCGGTAAAAGATTCACCTCTGGTATACAATCTGGATGTGACACTATAGCAACAATATCATCTAATGGTAAGAGACTATGACATTTAATTTCAGTATTAACGTTCTTGCCCATCGTGCAACAAGCTAGAAGTTTTACCAACTCTACATGATACCTAAAACACAATAATTTCTGTATATTTTATGTTTGGGATTCTCAGATATTCTCAGAAATAAATTAATAAAAAAATAGAACATCATGCAATATGTGGCACATAGAATTAGATAATTCTCACTTAAAAACATATTGAAGTAACTTACTGAAGTGGACTACTCTCATCCATCCGATGTCTTTCAGATCGCATCATTTCTACAAAGTGATTAAACGACGCTCTATCATTGTAAAAAATTAAAACATCTTCTCCCGATTGAACCATCTATAATAAAAATGAAGATAAGTAGAAAAACATCCCGCAAAGTTATATACGCATCTAACGTAACGGCATCTCACCTCTTGCATCACCATTTCTTGACATTTTCTAATAAACTGATTCTCAGCTTTCACTATAGTTTGCAAAAACTTCAAATATTGCACATGTTTTCCGTGCGTTTCTATGCAATGTACGAAATGCTGTATGACTTTCGCACCGACTTCATTGCAAAGAACAGAATTATCTTGAAAAATACTACATACTGTCTGCGCCTCTCTTATGCCAGGATTCAAGAACAGATCCA
The DNA here is from genome assembly GCA_003063835.1 of Aphaenogaster floridana. Lineage (NCBI taxonomy): Eukaryota > Metazoa > Arthropoda > Insecta > Hymenoptera > Formicidae > Aphaenogaster > Aphaenogaster floridana. The sequence continues at coordinate 1,926,554 of NJRP01000007.1, forward strand.
ACTGTTTATGCAGAAGAACCTGATTTTGTTGATTAGATAGACAAAAATTTTGCAGGAAATCATGCGCCAAGCGCATTAATTCGTTCATTCTGACATCTTCCTTGGTGTCGTATGGAACTTGCAATAAATCCAAAACGACGGTATGCACTCCGACATTGCGTAGAAGTCTCTGTTCGTGTTTGCGTGCCTTTACTTGGCCGCCTGGCAAAATTTGAATACACAGTTTGTTCATTCTCAATAGTATCTGCTGAATCTTTTTATATTCTTCCGCTTGATCGGGATGTAACGGTGGGCCGATATCCAAATCAATAGCAGACCCTTTAAAAAATAATTATTTATTTACTTTTCATTAAAAAAAGCTCTATGAAATAATAATTGAAGAGACAAAACCTTGTTTATCTGATGTAGATAACAGAGGTGTTTTGCGAGGAGCTGTGGCGTCGTCATCTTCTTCTTTACTCTTCTTCTTCTTATTTCCATGGTCCTCTGTTGCCTTGGATTTATACACCCAAAGCTCAGATTTCTCGACAGATTGGCGCAAAACATCTAAATCTGCCTTTATTTGTTTGTATGATTCTACATCGCTATCCGAAACCAAAAGTTGCACCTGTTAAATCCCCGTATTTGTATTATTAATTTTTCTCACAACAATTATACTTCAATATTCGGAAAAAGGTCTAACCTGTTTAAAAGCTTGTAAAACTTCTTGCCTTTGACTAAAATGCCTAAATAACAAATGTAAGGCTCCAGAGACCAATGGAGGATAATCGTGCATAGCCAGGTGTAATAAAACACGTAAAAATGTTCTACCTCCTTGGCCATCTAAATCTAGTGCTGCGCATTCCTCACTAAAAAAACAAGACATACATTTCTATAAGATATAGCCTTCATATATCATATTCAAAAACATGTTACCTGCTTCCAAATATTCCTTCTGCCTGTGCGCCAATTGATTCTAAATCAATAGCCTTTTGTCCTAGAGTCACGTCTCCAGTCTTCTCCGCAGCAGTCTCATCGAATTCTCGTTTGAATATGCTCAAAAGACAAGAGATTCTATAATCCAATCGAACATCCAGAATAAACTGCAAGATCTCGATTATTTTTAGCTTCGTGTCCATCACCAAGGGATATTCCTTCTTCATTAATGGCTTTGGTCTTGGAGAAGAGCTAACTTGACCGGCTGGTCCTAATGTTAGATTTGTCATCACTGCACCCATGTCGCCAATGCATCTAAGAACACCTCCTTCAGCTATTTGAACATACCGTAATAAATAAAAAATTTATATTAAGTCAATAAATAAAGAGAAATAATAGTTGTATAATATTACATATTTACATATTTCACATAGTTAAAAATTATAGTGCACAACAGAAAAATTTAATTCGTGTTAAAAAATATTATATAAACTAATATATAAAATGACTCTATCTTTTTATTTGTTATGGAAAAAGGACAAGAGATTTAGTCCAAAAATAATGGTTATATTTGTCTAATAATTAAGGATATTGCATATCACAAATTATTAATATATTATATTTTTATATTCATATTTCTTGCAATGCTCATTTCTAACAAGAAAGTATTGTTATAAAGATGTTTAAGCAATTAAAAGCTTTGTAAACCTACTTTGTAGAATGCATAAGATTGCATGCTTAATCTTGTTAATATTCATTCCACATATTACAGTAAATTAGCTTTTAACAAGCTTTCTAATAGGGTATTACCTGCCTCCTCAGAATCCGTATCAGCTGTGATGAAATATTTACAAGAGTAAATTGATTAGTTTGAAACATATTTTACCACATTATGTGTTTTAAATAATTTACCATAGTTGCGTAAAGTACTTTATTATCAAAGGGATTTCATGTAATGCAAAGCATGGATTACATAATACTAATATATATTACTAATCTATTACATTACAATACTAATATATTACAGTACCATAAAAAAGAACGTTATATACAAGTTTCCGTAAGCAATGTTTGAAACCAGAAAGCTCATGAAAATGATTGAAAGAATAGGACTCCAGGAAAAATTTATCATGTCGGTAATACATCAATGTATTGTATAATGCAAGAAAGTAAATCAAATTTTATTGTTGTTACAAGATTACTACCATGCGCGCGAAAGATATATATATATAGATACTATATATATAAAAATGAATCAAAATGTCTTCACTACTAAATATTGTTTATGGGGTTTATTAAAAATTTGTCAATAAACAGTACAAAATATAATAGATTATATATATGTCTCACCAAATGGAAATAATAAAAATATTAAACTTACAATCAATATCACCCGTAGGTATCTTTCCATCAGTGGATTCATTCTCTGACACACAATCCAAAATACTAAGTAATGTTTTTGTTAAACTTAATAGATCATTAAAACTGTAGAATCCAAAGTAAATTAGATCACGTGCTAATTTAACAACCTAGTGAAATATATAAGGACAACGAATTAATTATAGTTTATTATATATTTAAAGATAAACAGAAAGAGAAGAAGTTGTATGTACCTCAAATGTGAGCTTATTCTGCTCTTGATCCCCGAAAGACCACATTCTCGCAACAACATTACACAGATAATCCTCAACAAACATGATTGTCGAACTAAATTTAGTACGAACAGCCTCTTTATTTTCATCCGGCATTTTATTCGTATCATAACTATAAAATTAATAATTATAATAATTATAAAAAAAAAAAGTTTTAAACTATATTCCTGATACTAATCTTATTATTGTTTTTTACGTACTCATTTATGCTCATTTTTGATGGGATTTCTGACCAAAGACGAGCATATTTTACAGGGGTTACTTGTTCTTGCGGATCTCTATCTACGTGAAGATGAAGCATTAGTCGGCAGAATGATGCGCGCAAATCATATGGCACTATTTCATCTTCCATACATCTGCAAAAAATAATATCACAAATTGATATATGTTATATAATTTAAAAATATAATCCTTATATTAAGGATAAATGTATACTTACTTAAGTATAAGATCAATGTCCAAATGTAATGACAAATTATTTAGTGCTAAATACTGTCTATTCAGGCACATGTTACTAAACAGATTTAACTGATGCCTGTAATAGTCCAATATTGCTCCGTGAATGCTTCCCATTTTTGATCCTCTTGATAACCCACTCAAAGACATTGATTTCTGCATTAAATATCATATTAATTTGCATATTACACACTACATTTTAATAAACTACTCATTAAGCATACTAACAGCTCCAGCATTCCATTCCAATACAACTTCAAACTCTTCTATAATAGTGATTCTTGGTTCTGCATTTTCTTGCTTCTCATCGATATCTTCAACTTCTACCTGAGTCTTCAGCATTCTAAATAAATAAAATGTATCAGAGAAATTAGCATTGTTCATGCTGTTTAACATACTTACTTTGTTCCTATCAGAATATCTTTGTTCTTTTCACTAAGTACGCTTTTACAAATCAATTCTTGTGTTACGGCTATTGCTTTCTTATTAGAGATACAAAGATCCGACAAATAATCCAGAAATCTCGATTGCCAGTTACGCATATTTTTTCTAACAAGACCCACAAATGTCTCTATTTCAGCAGCTGTTATATGCTTTTCCAATAATTTTCTGTTATTGTGTAAAAGCGCAGTAATGGTATCTTCCGCTAGAATATCGTAGCCGATTTGTTTTTGCATAAATGCAAAATGTTTAGCAATGTATTCCTATATGGAAGAAACAACATAAAATATTGTTGTAATAATATATATTTATAATTTATAATATATTATAATTTATTATATCGCGCAAAATATCACAATACCTGATTTTTTCTATAATCCTGCTGAGAAAGTCTGAGTATTCGGTAGCACAGACGAAACATGTACTTGTATGGCGCGTGTCTCGGATCGTTAAGCTCCTCTATCCTAAGAAATGGTCCCTCACCCTCTGCAGATTCCAAGAACGGAGCCTGTAATTAAGGTGTCTTGAAATGTTCTCGTTCTCACTGATATCTCTGCGCAATCAATGTCAAGTTGAAATACCTGCAATATTTTGAACAACTGGCCAAGAATGTATTGTTCGCGCAATAATTTCTGACGATCCCTCACAGCATTCGTAACGATTAGCTCTAACGCTTCGGATTTATTCTGCTCGTTCTCTAATCCAGCTATAAAGTATATAATGTCTTGCAACAAGCTAGTGACAGCTCTTCGTTCATTATGAGATATCGTTCCTTTTTCCAGCTTGCTGCTCATCGCCGTCAACACTTTGCAGGCGTCATTTGCAAAATCTAAATCGCGCACTTCGACCGGCGATACAGATCTCAAGGCAAAGGCTTCTTTATCCTCTTTACTGGTCGCGCAACCCACCTAATAAATAATAAATGATTAAATACGCCTGAGTAATTTAATTAGTATTTCTTCAATCCATCAATTTTACTCATAATACGTACAAATTATAATTGCCAGAATACGCTACAGTACCTTTGACATCACGGGCTTCTCATCATCCTTATCGATCGGTACGCTTGTTGAATGGACCCAAGTATTTGTGCATATGTGATGTAATCTAACGAAGGATGATTGCGGAACTAGACTATCGCCCCGCGTTAGAGTCGTAGGATCTAGTTCGAATAATGAGCTAATCTCATTACTGTGCGGCACCGACACTAATCTGTAGACCGGTCCAGGTGGATCTACTAAACCATCGCATATATAAACGATCGATTTTTCCTTATTTCATAAATTGCAAACACTAAGTATTTTTAGAACAAATTATAAAATAGCTATCATTTTCCAATTTAAAATATTAGATATATTTCTTTAGCATACTAATTCCGAAATATGTCTGTATGCCATACCGCGCTTGCCCTTCACAGGTTCTCGCGGTTCATCCGTATCAACCTCGGCGGCGAGATACTGGCCAGTCGCTAGGTGTTTAAATCTGAAAAGCGAATTCCAGTGGCCGGCGCCACCTCTACACGGATCGTGTTGCACCACCTACTCATTAATAAATAAACGAAATGCATTACTTATGAGAAACAGATGTGCCAAGAGCGATCAACACGAACACTTCCCACAACAAGAATTCAAACAATAAAATCTTGAACTGTTAAATAAAATACAGCATTATCCTTATAGATAAATTTATACAGGGTGTCTCGAAAGGTAAGGTCAATCGCTCGAGAGATGAATAGGGATCCAAACAAGAAAGAAAGTTGATATGAACATAGGTCCGAAAATGCGTTGTTTTCGAGTTATCGCCATTTTTATGTTGAAATTTGAAATTACTTTGCTTTCAAATTTTTTTGTCAAAATTATAACAAGAAATGGTTTTTATGAATTTTATAACATAATTAAAGTCAAATAAAAGTTATATACTGCTTTAGCACTACCCAGGATGCACCACGCGGAGGTACAGCCCGCTTAACATTCCTTGGCAGAGATCAGGACCCCTCAAGGCTGCGTTCGGAAACATCACCCGAGTGTCCCCGGATATCATTTTATCCTTGTTTAACATTCGGTGAACAACAAGGATAAAATGATACCCAGGGGCACTCGGGTGATGTTTCCGAACGCAGCCCAAGTGGGCTGTACCTCCACGTGGTGCATCCTGGGTAGTGCTAAAGCAGCCTGTAACTTTTACTTGACTTTAATTATGTTATAAAATTCATAAAAACCATCTCTTGTTTTAATTTTGACAAAAAAATTCGAAAGCAAAGCAATTTCAAATTTCAACATAAAAATGGCGATAATTCGAAAACAACGCATTTTCGGTCCTATGTTCATATTAACTTTCTTTCTTGTTTTTGGGTCCCCATTCATCTCCCGAGCGATTGACCTTACCTTTTGAGCCACCCTGTATAAACTCGAACAGCTCATCACCTCGGCTTCCCACAAGGCTTTGCTGCTGGTAGCCGCGGTAGCACTGGTCCTGCCCGTCGTCCTGAGAAACACGTGCTGCTTCTTCTTGTACTCGTCCATGGTCAGAAACTTTTCTTGCTCGGCGTGAAACAGTCGCACCACGTCGCCGCCCTTGAGGATCTCCTCCTGGTTCTCCCGGTGCTCCATGAAGAGCGTCACCTTCCAGGAGGTGGACGAGTTCACGATGTTAACTTCCTTGCAGCCGGGATTATCGCTCAGCTCATAATTGGCGGCCACGTGGAGACCCTGACGTCCCGCGTTTACCGGTTCCATGATCACCTTGTCGCCGACGACGACGCTGTCGCCGTCGCTACGCAGCTTGTAGAACGGCATTATGTAAAGCCACGAGCCCTCGTTTCCGTTCGCATCCAGGTAAACCCTCATCGCGTTTTTCTCCAGCAACGCCGGCAGTCTCTTGTTCACCGTCAGGAATTTGTTGGATTTGAGATGCAGCAACTGTTACATAAAAGAATCGACGCAAATAATTGTATGTGCGATGCGTATAAATATAATGTAAATTTATTTATAAACGCATGCAGCGCGCAATGTCGATAGAATTAATCTCTACACTAATTACGTACTCATATGTTTGCGTAATTACGTTGCGTACAACATTCGCGGTGCGTAATTCGAACAAATCTGTATTTTATTATGATAAATTATTTCGCGAGTTAAAAAGAAGCTATAACAAGTAAATAATAACTTCGCAATGCATGATACAATATATAACGTGTAAACCGAGATAATATGGAACGAAGATGATTAATTAACTTATATAATACATCAACGAGGTGTGCAAAAGATAAGAGAATCGATAATTCAATGAAGAATATATCCAATACATTATAGCAGAAATTAATTGAACGTCTAATGGCGTCCACTGCCTTTGCTGCGATCGAAGATACAATCTATAATTCAATCTATAATTATAGGTGCAGCATATAACGTTCATTCCATGATATTATCTCATCTGCCGATCAAAGCACTACCATTTCATAATTTTTAACAACATACTACAAGGCGAAAGGGAAATTTCATAATTTGCTAGAAACTTAGCGCTACAACTTAACGCCGCTTCTATTTTCCGACATAGCAACAATATCGCGAAGGAAGGAAAACTCGTTAATTAGCAAACACTTATCTATACAAGGCAGATAACTACGTCAATACGATGTACTAAACAGTTTTTATGATCGCTTTGCGAAAAAAGAAGGTGTTAAGGGGAAAGCCGCTTCCCTAGCGATATTGATAAATCTATTATTATTCATGTATAGCCATTTTGCGTTATAAGAATATGCGATCAAGCATACAGCATTCAAGATATACTTTAATAAAATAATGTTACAAAGGATTTTCTCTAAGAAAAGATTTGTTTTCTTACCTGTATGACGTTACCGTAGGAAACCACGGTGCCCAACAGTTTCTTGTTTTCAGTCTCATTTTGCTTTTTCTCGATTTCGGCCGCATGCTAAGATAAAAATAAATCCCATTAAATGGCAATCAAGGAAAATGAGAGATGATTGCGTAACTCTATTAAAAAACTCAAGTGTTACGCATTTTAAAATATAGCGTGATTTTTCAAGAATTTAAAACTATCGTGAATAAATGCGAAACAAAATATATTTACATCAAGATACATATGAAGTATATTATTAAATTCTTTTTTCAATCTTAAAAACTGGAAAACCGGACGATTACGCGCTTCATACATGGTAACAAATTCGATTAAATAATCAGTAAACCGGTCACAACATTAAGAACCGGATATCTCCGTATCTATAAACATGAGTATTCATGTTATCACGCATCTATTAACTCTTTAGACGCATCGTACATTAACAAATGTACCATTTCCAATTTTGGGATATATAAAAAAATATGTATGAATATGTTTTCTTGTAAATGTTCTCTTGTTTCTTTAAGATGAATTAATTAAATAGTGTAGCAGCTTCCGCAACTCACGTGAAGTCTTTTGAGCAAGATAGCATCTGTGCCCGAACTCGCACTCTGTTTCGCTGCCTTCCAGAATTGCTTTTGGGCGGAATACCGGTTCATAGGACATATTTTGAAGAGGCAATCTAAAAAAATCAACGATTGCTACCGTTTGGACACATTTCTCAGGTTTACTTTAACATCGTCCGCTTCAATTTTCACTTCGGATAATAACGTTTAAGAAAATTAAATGTCGGAAAAGCAGCCAATAAATTTATTAATATATTTACCGTACACTTAGGAAGAAAGAATCAATCAAAAAGTAGACAAGAATGTCTCAAAAATATGAATTACCTCTGAATTTCTTCGGTGGATTTGACAAATCTCCAGCTTCGGGACATACTACACACCTGTCGTCGACCAGCCTGAAAATAACATACATTGCTAACAAATATGCAAAATGGTATATTATTCATTTTGAAATAACAAATAAATAAATATGTTTCATAAAGTCGCTTATTTATCAGAGAATAATGAAAATAAAACATGTTTATCTTTTTTCGAAAAGCAAAGCAATTATTACCAGACGACTGCATTACATATCGTAAAAGAAAATATATTCTTTGAATATTTATCACGCATTAACTTCGTGCTTTTCATTTTTTTGCAGTGACTAATCATATCACACTAGCATATTATGTGTCACGTAACGATGATAATACACGAAGTTCTAGCGTGAAACAGATATAATAGCCACACCTCCGGCTTTGCAACTATGCAATACCGACATTGCGGGCGAACCATCGCTAAATAAATGTGGTCCAGGCGGAGTGAAACAGCGGTATGGGTCGATATTGAGGCAGGCCCTGGTTTGTCTTGCCCGGCTGCTTTAAAGCATTGCGTGAAAGGGAAGAGAGAGGAAGAGAGTTTTCGTACCGCACGTAATCATGCGCGAAAAATTGCTGCAAAAGCATTTCTTCGCTGCTATAAAAGTGGCAAGACATATGAAACGTATAATAAAAAAAAATCTGCCCTACATATATTTTCTATTGCATTCTGCTTTCATATGTCACGAGCGTGCAGTTCTATCGCAAGCTTGTTACATAAAAAATAGGCATGTCACGATCATCTTACTTGCAAATCCTATTTTTTATATTATACGCCGTATCGCGTATACAATTTTGCGTAACGTTCCGTGGAAAAAAGTTACAATAGAAATGTCGAAGTAGAACGTGGCGTCATTTTGCAACGACAAAGGCGCGATCGCAACTCCGTAGACGCCAAGCGAGCTATTGATCCAGCTATCTCGCATTAATAGGACGTAGAGATGATCCCACGTCTTGCATAATACAATCGCGCGGGAACCCAAGGCGAATAATTAGAAACCTTGTCGGATTAAGTTGCTTTAAATTCACACGGAAATATAACACGTATATACGTTGTCGAGAAATAACAGCATGAAAAAGTGTAGCTTGCAACTATCACGTGCTCGGATTGCGGCTCAATCTCGAGTACAAATCGAGATATCATCGCTCGCTTATCTGGGTTTATACAGAAGCCAATAATTAAGATAACGGGCACGGGCTAAACATCACGATTAACATTTTATTAATTAAATACGTATCGTAAGCCGTATCGGGATATATTTTTAGAATATAAATCATGTATTGTGCAGCGTACATTAATTTCCTGCTAATATTCATAAATCATTATCTAACCGCATATTTCCTCGTCAATCTGTCCGGAGACTGCGTTTTCAAATTAATATCCTTTTGTTGACAACGACTAAAAATGTTGTTTGTTAACCGCAACTAAGTATGTATGAACATAAGCCTCCCTGACTTGCTAACGAGATTGTGATTAGGCTTCTCCCTGCAAAGGTAAGCTTCTCGCGAGTTGAAGGCGACGAGAATGTATTTGCAATTCACATCTCATCTAAATCCACAATCTACATACAAGAGAGAAACCCTTACCACATTATCCTTCTTGATATTAATAAAAGAGGCAAACGTAACACGTATAAATTATATATTTAAAAAGAATTTAAATATCTCATAAAGTAATGTATATATAAATAGAAGTTAATATTATAAAATAGAGTAGAATGTATAAATGTATCAATTCTTTCAGAAAACGGCAAATGACGTTTTATATTTCGCTATCAAATTCCATTCTCGCATGAAAGCATCAGTATAATGCGAATTGCGTTATATATCCTTTTTCTACCTGCCTTTATACAGCAAAATTATTAGTGAATCTAATAAAAAGTATAAAGATTTAAAGCACAAAGGTCGCTCGCGGTAAAGTTTCAAAGAGCATTCACAACTTTAAAGTCATTCATTATAACGACAGTAATTGCACACCCTGCACCTCGCGAGACCGTCCCAATTAATTGGGACAGATTTTCTCGTTCGCGATGCACAGCCGACGATTTATCGATTCTTTTCACATCGAAGGGAACGTATATATAATAGAACACTTCGAGCGACCTCCCGGCAGCGGAGCTGCCGAAACAATAGATGAATTGTGGGATAAAGTCGGAGCGCTCGGGCCACCGAACGAAGAATCTTCATCCATTCGGTGCGCAAACACAGCGACAGAGTTCCCGTGTGCACCGCCGTGCCGTGTCGTGTCTGTGGCACACGGCCGCAAATACGTGTGTATTTGGCGTGATTAACGGCGGCGCTTCGCGCCGTCGTGATTAACGCCGCTTTGCGTTTCTGAAGCCGCCGCGCGCCGCGGGAAATAAAACACGAATTTGCTCCGTCTTACGTAACGGGTCAAAACAGATATCCAGCGCGAGGAGATATCCAGCGCTCTCGCTTTTTAATCTTTTTTACGGATAAAATCATTCCCCTCATATCTCTCGAGAAAAAGCGCAGCTTTGAAACCGAATTGCGATGGTAATATTAAATATATGGAAGAGTTAATTTTTAGAAAAGCGTTCTTTCCTCGTTCTTTCCTCGTATCTCCCTAATGAAGATTTTTTTAAAGCGGACCTCAACTGGATCATGAAATTTAAATGGATCATGAAACGAGGTATTTGCATCTTTACGTGGTAACATGCATATATATGCATATATGTATATCAAATATTCCACGTAACATAATATGTTTTCAAGAGTTTTTCCTTGCTTCTTCTTTGTCATCTTCTTCAAGAAATCTATTTTTGCCCGCAATATCGCGAATATTAATATACCACGTGGAAATACGCATCGGCCTTGAAATATCGTAGTGCGATTTAACGTCTGTTGCGAGTGACAAAGCCGTTGAAGACAAAGCTGCGAGAGACGTCGTAATTACTTTGCGCGGAAAAATAATAATTAAGCGTAATACGAGAGCGGAAAACGAGTTGAAAATAGTTGGTTCCAACAGACGTGGCTTCCAAAGCGGGCATATAACTCGGAATATTATTTAGATCAGAAGGCGCTATGACGACTATAGGATAGCACACACACACACACAACACACATACACACGTACAAAATCCGATATTGTTATTTCTAGCGACGACACCGTGTCACCGTTGCTGCTCTGCATCGAGCGCAGCTGGGATTACAAGAGGATCACCGTTGTCACGTAGTTGTTGCTGTGTTTGTTGTTGGAGCATCAGAAATGAAGCGGAAGGCGAGCAACTCGGGCGTGCGCAAAATTGCAGATATAAAAATATAAATTCTTTAGGCGACCAAGATACGCGCGATGTTCCCGTGTTTTTTTTTTACTTGTCGAAGCCGCTGATAAATATCAAAAAATTGAAAACCCTCCGACAAGTTTTAAAAGCAATGCAATTCCGAACGCATAACTGCTGTTCGCGAACGAGAGGCAGTAGCCCTCGTAATTAATGTTAAAACCGGTGACGCCAAAACAATGGAACGGACGGATGATGCATTCGCGATCGATTATTCATGATTCACTTATTATTAATAAACTTTCAATGACATTCAAACGAGCAAAATTTCTGCCGTAGTCCGGGTAATGCGGTAATTCGGGTTTCTGCCGTGAATAAATATACATACGCGTAACGCAACCAATTTACGTCTAGATAATTCGTGCGTTTCCATACAATTGGAAGCTACGCTAAATTACGATCCGCAAATTAGCGCGAGAATTTACGAATCCGCCTTAAGCCGTCAATAAACATCTCCGTCGTCGTCGCGATGCCGGAGCGGCGATAAAAACGCCAAATAACGCGCAGACAGCTCGTCGCTTAAAAACGTTTCCGTATTTATAGCGCGCGCATGATAATGCGTAATAACGTGAGCCCCTTTTTATCAATATCCGATACGACAACGTTAAAATACGCGCACAAAGCCGAGGAAGAAGCAGGGTGGAGAGACACGGCCCCGAGTACACACGCCGCGTGCTGATCGATGAAAGTACAACGTTAAGCCACGGGAAATTGAACCTGCGAATTTACGGGGCGAGTTCGCAGGTAATTATTTTCGCGCCGGTGTTTTTTACGAGCGTCCCGACGTCGCTCGCGCCGGCATTAATTAACGGTCCCTTTCATCCGCGGCAAGTTACCGCATCGGTTGTCACCGCGACGCGGGTGACAAGCGCACGCGGAATCGACAATGTTGCGTCACGGGGGAAACGGGAATTATACACGGAAAGAACAGTTTTGCTGAAATATCTAAAAATTTAGCCAGATACAGATCTGAAAATAATTTTGTTAGACCATCAAAAGTAACTACGTGGGACGTTCAAACATTATGATAATGCTACAAAAAGTTATGATATTCCAGCAAATATTTTGGATGTCCTACATAATTATTTTGATGGTCCAACAAAAATTATTTTCAGATTCGTATCTGGCCAAATTTTTAAATATTTCAACAAAACCATTCTTTCCGTGTAGTTGTTCTGTCAACAACGTCCGAAATATCGGTCGTGACGGGCGCGCAGTGTATACACAAATCACACATCACGTTATCTGCATTCGACCCCAATCTCGCGAGATTGAGTAAATCCTGCGAACGCTACAGATTGATTTCGCGCGACACTCCTTTGGTATGGATAATGCCACGAGATTGTATCTCAGCAATGTGAATGTTGGCCTGCGTAACAATTGTACAAGTATTCCTCTACTTACGATGGGATTATGTTCCGAGACTTCGATCGTAAGTCGAAGTGATCTTAAGCCGAATAAATGTTAAACTGTCGCTATGTATATATTGTTTAAACTGGAAGTTGCCTGTGGAGCGAGATATAGCGAAGAACCTTTATCTCACTCAATGGATGAGTAAACACCATGTGTATGATAAAATCTCTCAAGTCGATCCTTCATGACTGAAGATTATGATCTCCATTTGATGCATACTCATGCATGCTCCATGATAGCTGTCTTGGCAAAGGTACTTTCAGTGGTTTGCCATTACCTTCCGAGAGGTGGTGATCAATTAAAAATCTTTCCAAAAATCTTCTCCAAAGACTTATCTTCACCAGTAAATGACTAACAGAAAAGACGTTTTCGAGGGGTAAACCGCTGACCAAAATTGTGTACACTAATGCCTAGTAATACCCTAAATTGGGCATTACTAAGTACACAAAGTACACAAAAATACACAATTTTTGAGCATTACTAGTGAATTTTTTACGTAATGCTCACTAACGTGCCCTAGTAATGCCCACTAATGCCCCAAATCTGTACACCGCAATGCCCTCAGCGGTTTACCCCTCGGACGTTTTATTCAACCTTAACTGGCTATATTACTCGAATAAGTTTATGACGTTTCGACTATTGATTTTGGTTCTTATCAAGCGTAAATCTAAGTCATAAGTTAAAAAGACTCTTAAATTAACGTCATGACTAACTAGATGTTTTTAATTTAAGAGTCTTTTTAACTTATGACTTAGATTTACGCTTGATAAGAACCAAAATCAATAGTCGAAACGTCATAAACTTATTCGAGTAATATAGCCAGTTAAGGTTGAATAAAACGTCTTTTTTGTTGATCTATTAAAAATTTGATATATTCTGAGTGAGTTTGTACCTAGATCTTTGGCACAGAAAGCAGACGCGCAACTCTTATGCATACGATCATCACTTCAAATTCATATATTATTGGTATATATCCATTTATATAAATTTATATAAATAAAACATTATTAATACAAAATAATTATTTTATTACCAAAAACGATTATAAACTTTTATTTTAAAAATAACAAAACTGTTGTTTTCTTAAAAATTCTTATATAATATTTGTTATTATAAAATTAATATTTAACTTAAACACAGATTAACTTTTCATCAAGTGATTAAAAAACACAATTATTTTTTTCTAAAAAATATAACTTTTAATATAATATTTAGTATTAGAAACAAATTCGATTGTTTTATCAATTAATTTATTTATCGACAATTGATTGCATTATCGGCCATTGACGTCACGTATGCTCGAAAATTCGTAAGTCGAAGTAGTCGTAAGTAGAGGGATAGGGGAAGGCGGGGCATAATGGGACCACGGGGTATAATGGGATATGGTCGATATCTCTTTACAGAGATGCTGCCATGTAATGAAATGTATGGAAATTATTACTCTTA
>NJRP01000007.1:1943093-1958598 GCA_003063835.1 Aphaenogaster floridana
AAAAACAATAATTTCATTCTTTCAAACTATTCTTTTGTAGTAAAACTTGTATTTTCCTTATAGTGGATATTTCAAAGAATATTTTAGTGCCAAACAAAGTTCATTTATTTATTTCTAATACGTTGTAAACTTGTATAAACCTTAGCGTTCCCGGGTTCCCCTACTTGTATGTAAAACAGCGCGAGTCTTACAAGTCAACCGTTACATCTCGCGAGTCTCGTAAATTTATCACGCATCATGCATCTTCTCGCGTGAATAATATTGCGAAATTATTGTACTGGTAGCGAGCTCCCGACTCGTAACAATTGCGCATATGAAACGACATAACGCTACCGAGTGCTGGTATTGTGAATAAACGTAAATGCCGCAGACTCGTGTCGAGACGACGGTCGCATTAAACACGCGTACAGCATCCCGGAATTATTATACCGGTGGTATGACGCTGATTTATGGCACTCGTACTACGTCAAAAGGCACAATCATAACGAGTTCTGGAGCAAACTGGTTTAGGCGTTGAAGTGACAATACGAATTAATGATCGTTACAAATTCATCTAGCATGACAGCCAGCGCGTTGCGCGATTAATATTTCGGAATTATACGTATGGGTTACACGATTTACGATATGTAAAAAGAGCTTGATTCTGTCGAGTATGAAGCAATTGAAATACGTCGAAGCGACCGATGTAAACTCGCATAGTGCATCTTTGCAAATTGATCTTGCGTAACTCTTGCACAGGCTATACTTGACGATTATTACGCCTGCGGCAAAATGCCGGTTCGCTGCTTGTAAAAATCTACAATCTCACCGAGCCTTTGGTATATACAATTTTAAGTACGTATTTGCGTGTTTGTCGGTGTAACGTTATCAGTTCGCGAATGTCATTAGTTCGTCATCTCGAGTTCAATCGCGGGTGACAACATCGATCGCGCGCAAACTAATCTCTAAATTATTACAACCGACGACCACGTGCCTCGGGTGATTTATGGGAAATCCATCGTCGAACCGTGCGTCTCTACACAAAGTTTTGTTCTCTAAAGCCTTCGCAGAAAACCTTGGGGACGCGGAATTTAACGAGATTCCGACCTGCTCGCGGCCGGAGAATAAGGGCAATCTCATCACGGCTATAATCGCGCTTCTGGAAATAGTCCCGTCGTCAACGTCGTTAAATCCTCGGAATAAAGCGGATGCACGCCGCGGATAGCCGCGACAGTTATTACCAATGATTTCGCGCGCCGACGCATTTATCGAGTCACAAATTAGGGCCTTTTCATTAGCGTGCGCCGAGGGGATCGCGGCCGGCGAGACTAACGCTCTCTCATCTCGATCGATTTCGCATCCACGTCACGTTGTAACGGAACGCGGTAATTAGGAAAGTGAAAGGCGGCACGCAACGCGTCCCTCATCGCATGTTTGCATACACGATCCTTGCGTGTGATCGCGGTAAATCTAAACGTTTAAAAGGACACTTGAGGAGCCGCGGTCAATAAAAGTACTTTTAAAACTTCAAACGTATAAACGAACAATGATATAATTTGTAGCTGAGAAGCAAAAGGAAACGATGCGAGCCCAAAGAAATTTTTCTTTTTTTCGAAACAAGCCAAACATTCAGAAACATGAGTGTGCATTTTCATGATAAATTAAAAGAAAAATGAGGATAGAATATTAAAATTTGTATATAAAATAACATAAAACTTTGAAACAAAAACGATTTTCATTTTATATAAATGTTTTGTTTCTATAAAGTGCAATGGTTTTGGAATGTATTTTTATTGTATATGTGTTATACAATATTCTTTTCAAATAATCGTGCAGAACTTCAATGTTACTTTCTAAAGTTTATAAAACTTCTCTCGACTGCACCAGGATAAATATGAAATTAATGTTTTCGGTTTTAATCTCGTTTGCTTTTGTGCGGATATTAAACGCACGAAAATCAGAGAACGATAATCTAAATCCGTTCCCAGCTGCTTCTGGCAAAACCGATAAGATCACCATAACGATCTTGAAAGCGGCAGTCATTCATGAGCGCTGTTACATGCCATAATTGCTATCGTAGAATTTTTAGATTATTAATATTCTCGGAACTATTTTGAAATGATTCTCTAACAAATAATACCTCATACTATCGTATCATTAAAATAGTATTAAATCTTCTACTGCGTTATTCATGTTGTAACTATAAAAATAAAAGTAGTTTCTTCCCGAAATCATCCGATAGGATGATTTATTTTATGAATTACCTCTATCTATCCCGTCTTTGTCAGTTACTGACTTTGACCCAATTCTTATCCCCTTTTCTAGAAATTCTAAATTTTTTCTTCGAAATTGAATCAATCGTTATTTTTGATATCAGGACATCCCATGTTATCTGGTTATGATTATTTTAACAAAGAATCGCCCTGCTTATTAAACGAAGATCTATTTTGAGCTCAGACTCAGTTCTCGTCAGTAACTTTATGTAATGAACAAACCTTCGATTCAGTGCATTATACTATATTATTATACTATAATCTTGCTCGTCTGTAATAGAGAACTTTAATAAGAGTCACAAATAATAGCGTTCCCAATTTTGATTAGTGCTACCATTTTTTAGCAAATTAGTAAATATAGGCCAATAGTACGCCGCGGTTGTTTACAATTACTATATCAGCACGGTTGTATCTGTATTTTAAAATAACTTTAACTAAAGTGTCAAATAATGAGTTATTCTGCACCAAACAACAAAAATGCATCAAAGAAAAGTTCCCAGATAACACAATGTCCAAAATCGGGATATAAGATATCTTAAAGTCTTAAGACCTCTGAAAGTCTTTTTCTCCGTGATTCTTTTTCTCCTGAGCGAAGAGTAAAATAAATATTCAATGCAGGACGAAATTGGAACCTTTTATTAAAGTAATGTAATATAAAAAAAGTTTATTATTTTACTTATTTCTTTAATTTGAAAAACTAGAAAAATTAAATTCCGCGCTATGGCTACTTCCAGCTTTTGCTGAAAAATGGCGTCACCGACCTAACTTTGACGTTATTATTTCGCGACTCTTATTAGAGGGTCTCTAGTCTGTACCATCGCAATAAAGCTCAAGAAAACAGTGTTCTACCTTTCTCAACACTTCCAGATATTACGCTACATCTCGCACGTAACAGCGCACGGTTCCAGCGGGCTGGGCGAAACGTGCGCGACCTATTTCCACGATACAGCGTCGAAACGCTAATGGATGGGGTCCCTGCTGCTGCTCCTTCCGCGGATCGTCGAGAGGATATTTACCCCGAATGCTGCATCAAACGACGATGAAGTACGAGCGCTTCGGAAAGACCGCGCAAAGAGCCGCGAGTTACGAGGGCTCGTGAGACTCCTTCGCGAAAGACGGACGAGTCCTGTCCGTTGCACGAGTCACGGCATCCGAAAATACACGCCCGTAGTTTCGAGAACACGCGACGCTCTTGTACGTGATCCATTATACAAAAGACCGTCTCCCCTTTCTTCTTTTCCCCTTTTCCCTTCTCGTTTCCTCACGCCGCTCTGAAGCGCTCGAATTTTTATGTAACATCGCACGTGACGCCGCTTCTCTGACGACCGACGAAATTCCACGAACGACCGACATCTCATTGACAAATTTAAATGGTAGCTCGCTCTTCATCAATAAATGATACAACGATCTCTTGCCTAACCGTTTAACCTGACATCGCGCGTTGTCGCCTATTATCTATCATATACTTACTCGATCTATTTACTTCGCGGACTGAGATGTTCGTGGAACTATTAATCGCGGGAAAGACCAGATAAGCGTTTATAAATAATGCTCGACAACAACAACAGAAACGAGAGAAAAGGAAAAGAAATATAATAGGTCGAAGGTCTGTTCCGCATGGATTGCAAATTGCATGGTCGCATAATCATCATATCCCTGGAAAAAGCGACCGATCACGCGTCCTCCGCATTAACACGTGGTCGATCCGTTTCAGCTGTTCACACAATTATGCGATTATGCAAAATCAGTCTAGATAAATCTCGAAGTGTTAACGCCACGCTGGCGAAAATGCAGATTAAGGGAAATTATCAAAGCATTGTGATTCATACCTATAATTCTTTCCGCTTACGTGGGAATCGACAAAACATGAATCAGCCAGCATTGATTGCAGACATCTTTAACGAGGTAATTTCCAGAATGTTTTTTCATCAGATATTCTGCATGCTGGCACTCTAGCGGATAATAACAAAGCATCATGCGCGTTTTTAAAAACGCTGCTGAACCAGCTCGCTCTTTTCACGGCCAGCCTGCACGCGTCGGCCGGCCTGCAAGCTAAACTACTCCGACTGCACAAATGTTTGCCAAACGGTGCGTGTAGAATCGCTTTTTTAGCTGCTAAAAAAGCAATTTTCCGGTGCGCTTTTAAACAAACACCAGTAAGTAGGCGCCGAGAGAGAGAGAGAAAGAAAAATATCGCGCGAACTACGCTGTATCCGGCGGAGGTAGCGATCGTTATATTCACGTTCAGCAATAATCGAGGCAAAAATCAACGTTTATTACGACCATAAGCGCCTTTACAACTTTTTTCAAGGACGGGGCAGAGTGTACACTTAGGAGTACCATTTTTGTAAAGCTCTGCCAAACAAACGTTATTTAATATTTTCAAATAATATCTTTTAAAGAAATATTTATGCAGATTTTTATTTTTAATTGTATAAATTTCAAACAAAAATTATCTGACACAAATATATCAAAATTATCTGGCATATTTTTTCATGAAAATTCTTAGAATTTTTATTTATAACTTTCATGTTTGTTAAAGTGTTATACTACACGGAAAGAACGGTTTTGCTGAAATATTAAAAAATTCGGCCAGATACAGATCTAAAAAATAATTTTGTTGGATCATCAAAATAATTATGTAGGACACTCCAACATAATGATAAAGCTGCAAAAAGTTTTGATATTCTAGCAACTATGTTAGGCGTCCTACATAATTATTTTGATGATCCAACAAAATTATTTTTCAGATCTGTATCTGGTCAAATTTTTTAATATTTCAGCAAAACCATTCTTTCCGTGTACGAAAAATAAGGGATCCCCGTGGAGTCAAAAAAGTGGCTTCTCGTCCTCTAAAGATTAATCATAAAATCATTCTAAATTGAAAAAATTAAAACCCGGGGAGCATATGCCCCTCCTTGCCGCCCCCCTCATAAGGCGCCAATGATTACGGCCGCGCGCGCTCTTCGACCGTTTATTTTATCCAGTTCCGTAATCAGGGCAAGATCGAGGATATCGGCTCGAAGGTATTTTAACGCCGCGTACCCTTTTGAGGAAAATCTGCGCAGTTGAGTTACGCGGGCTCTCGGCGACGACGTCGGGATCACACAAAGAGCCGATATCCCGCCTTATTATCCGACGTCCGCGTGACGTCGGCTCGCCGGGTTCATCAGTGCGCGGGTAATACACGTCCACGGCGACACGTTGCTAAAGTCGGGTGAAATAATTGCTCATCGATCGCGAGGCTTTATACGCAGGTGCGAATTTAATAATACGCTTTGTACCTGCGGAATATTGACGTGGGACCTTCGCGCGGCCTCTCGCTTTAACGTTGTTCCCTCAAGTGTAACGCGGAAGAAACTTTACACCCTTAGCCGCCAACCTCTCGGCGAGGTAGATGAAACTTCTGCACGCGATACATACAGTTTAACGTTATAAATTGCCGTAAAATCGCCGGCGGAGCAGGTTTGACGTCCCGTCAAGAATGTCAAACTGCAATTAACTTGTGCAACACGAAAAAAATTTGAAAGAGCCAGGTGCGATCTCCCGGCGACGAAAATATTGTAGAATTTTTACACGACGTGCTTGACGCGATAAATACACTTCCCCCTTGTAAATTTTCGTAAAATTGTTCCACGTATGGACATGCAAGAAAAGAATTTTGTAATGTTATTTATATAAGAATGTAAGCTTAAATTACGGAACACATATAAAAGTGTAATTTGCGTCAATATTTTTCTTGCTAAAATTTTACAGCGAGTCAATACTTGTGATAATTTTCCGATTTTCAGCATTAAGTATATTGCAATGAATCTTCGGATTATATTTATGTTAAACTAAAATTCAATTAAATTGTTTAAAAATCGCAAGTATTATTCTGAGTATTATTCTGTAATGTTTACGTAAAATTCTTTAGTATTCCAAGTTCTTCCAATGCTTCGATGCATTAAAACGATCTTCGTAAAATAATCATATAATTTTTCTTAATTACCTAATATTATTTTTACTTTAATCACTAATATTTGAAACTGAAAAGACAAATCTGGGGCAGGCAATTTACACAGATCTGAGAGTAAAGCTTTCTCGTAATATAAGTAAACTAACTAGAACGTATAACGCATATAAAGCGCAGTCTTTCTGCCGAAGCAGTGCGTGACGAATAAACAGGTGTAAGCGAATACAATCTTGTTTCTGTAGCACTTGTTACGTGAAAAAAAAATACTTTGACATGAATCTACTACGAACACATGATAATACGAATACGTACTGAAAATCACAGAGTTGCAATTTAAGAAACTTCGACCGCAGCTTTCAATGCAGAACTAGTACCCTTGAAATCATAGAGTGATACGGAGAACCACGGAAATGATAAGTCGGTTACCTCGAATGGAGGATGCAAACAGTCCGAATAGATAAGCATCTAAGGTCAGAGCTCGTCGAAATGTGAATGGGAGCTAGATTCTGCAAGAATGTCTGGCTTTTGAATCTGCTTGATGCTGTAAACTATTGAGATAGGTTTCGGCGCACTTGAAACTTCGCTTTAGAAAACGTAACAAAACGTCACATTCCTGTTATGTAACAATCTGGTTATAGAGTGAACTTTGAGTTCAATTTATTTATTACGTAAATACATTTCCTAGTAAAATTGCATAAAATTTTCACCAGTTTTACGTTTACACATGGAAAATATCAAATTCCGGATAGGAAAAAATTCTGCAAAAATCTACCAAAAATTGCTGCAATTTTTACAATACTCCGCTATTTAACATAACACGGTGAATTGTGCCAACGATTCCATTTCATCCGCCATATGCCACGAAATGTATATTTTTAATTTAAAATCTTCTTTGACTAAAAACAAGGGAGTGCAATTGAAACGTTATTATCGATTCGCTGCATACGTTTCGCTGCAGCTGGT
Organism: Aphaenogaster floridana; assembly: GCA_003063835.1. NCBI lineage: Eukaryota > Metazoa > Arthropoda > Insecta > Hymenoptera > Formicidae > Aphaenogaster > Aphaenogaster floridana. The sequence continues at coordinate 1,950,264 of NJRP01000007.1, forward strand.
CTAAAATTTCTTTGATGTTTCCCTCTATACGTATATGTAAACGTATGTCTGGGCTCTCTTCTCGAAGGAGTAAACATCAAACAAAAAAGTTCCCACCGTTTTCTCGCGCGAGAAGCCGAAATAATACTCGCAGCGCGGAGATCATGCTGAAGAAGTTGTCACATTGCATTTAATAACGCGTTGCAGCGCGATTAAATGATAGCCGACGAATGTTTCCTTTAAGACCCCGATATCTAATTCCCTTAGAAATTTTATTTGTTCTCTCACTTACCCCAATGTGGAAAGAAATCCGGACACGTTTCCCTCGGCGTAGAGGCTGACGATGTCGCCGAGGTGAAGGAAACTCGCGGATAGAAGCTCACCCATTTCGATTGGTATCCTCAGAGTCTCTCTCGGTGCCTCAAAATCGGAGAAACTCCCGTGGTGGCCGCTTTAGCCGAGTGAATTATTCATGACTACACCTGGGAAACAAACAATCATTAGAGAAAATGGAAAGGAATATACTATAGATGATCAGAATAGTTTCCGACCGGATTATCCGCTCTCTCTCTGAGAGAAGCATACATATGTAACTATGTATGTTTTTTTTCTCCTTGTCGTTTCGCAATAACATTTGCATAATCGGTGAAATAGCAGCGGAATCTTAAACATTGACAATATTACTTTGATGCACTTCTGAAATAGTAGGAAATTATTTATAAATTCTGTGCATGGAAAAATGATGTATTAACGGTATTAAGTCTCTAATTGGAAATAATTTTAACTTAATAACAGTATTAATAAAACAAATACGCTCTTGTTTTATTAAAACTGTTATTGAATTAACAAGATTATTTCCAGATTATTAAATTTAATGTTGTTAATACAACATAATTTTTTTGCATGTGTAAAATTTAAGAATTCGGGTTAAAGATATTAATTGATATAAGTCATATATGAATATAATACGAGAAAAAAAATTATTTTTTGCGTGTGTAGAATTTAAGAATTCGTGTGAAAAATACTAATTAATATAAGCCATATATGAATACAATGGAAAAAATATCAAATATGTATCAAAAAAATATAATATTTGTTAAAATATATGTGTGCGTGTATGTGTTCTTATCATATGGTCTGATATTTCTTTCATCGAAAAGGAAAAATGATTTAGCAAGCTCTCAGATTGCAATCGTCCAAAGGATATTTTTGTATGCACGTACATTCCGCCATTGTTTGCTCAAGAGAAACGCGCATGCCATGCAGCTCAAAGAATAAGATACCAGAATACGACTTCTCATAACGCAAATTCCAAAAATACAATAAACGTGGTACGCTCTATAAATGGAACGTCTAAATATTTTTCTAACGCTCGCTTAGCATTACACTTGTAAATCTAATCTCTTATTTCGCAAACTGCACATTTTCGCAAACTGCACATTTTTACACCGATGTAAAAATCGACGAATAAGACATTCTTACTCTGAGAGAAAAATATTACGCGAAATATTGCTACTTTAAAGAACGTTAGAAATTATTTTAAACGCAGAAATATGGCGTGCACGCTGCGGCGTAAAAGGCGCAAGCGGCGAACGAGACTTAATTGCCCAATGGTGCCATCGCAAATTGCTAGATGAAGTTATCTATCTGATAGATCCGAGACGACGCCGTAATCGGGTCGTGAGATTTTTCCTCTCTGGTCACCGCGAACAGAAATTCCACATAACAATCTCAATTGCACGAGACATTGTTGAAGTTTGTTGCGCGTGGCAATTAGAAGCTATTTGTTTCCGGTTATGAATGCCTCTGCAATTGTGCTAATTTCCTTCGCACGTACATACGTCTAGGATCCTATTCACGAAGAATATTTAACGTTAAATACGTCTATGTATCTGATTTTCACTCTATGTATAAAACGCGAGCTTTATATTAGATAAATAATAGATCATAATAATAATAAATCAAAATCGTGTCATGCATTCAACACAAAGTAAAGATCTTATTAGCGACTTCCGTGATTACGAGTTTTTAATTGAACTATCTGAAAGATCATCGTTTCATCCACATAAAAGATAAGATATCGCGTTACGTGTTGCATAGCGAGAAGATGTTGATAGGATGCGAAATCCTACCAGCCGCAATCATCTGGAAATAATCTCCCGACAAATCGCGATACAGCTTTCCGATAAATTGATTTGCTTTAATCGAGTGTCTTCGAACAGAGGCAGACTTTGTCCGAGCTCTGCTCTTTAAATTAAATTGACCCTTAACCTTCGCGTCCACATAAACAATAACCGTGGGCACCACCGTTGGTCAAGTTCACTTTTACAGAAGAAATCGATAAAACGAGTCCTGATACTGACAACCATTCAACACGACCATTTGACACGAAAGTAGTGCAATCTAGATTCCATGGAAAGCAAACAAAGAACGTAATAAGTTTTAAAAAATCAATGATAATTGATTAGTTCCAATTAAATTCATATTCGAACTAGATGTCGCACTTATCTTCATGTTGATTGCATAATTTTACTTATATTTCCAGAAAGTAAAATACATCGAGTAGGTACCTATATTCTTATGTGTCAAAACGCACATTTTTTCCATACCGAAACTAGCTGATAGAAATATGCATTGTATATTTAAAAAACGAGGCACACAATATGTTTACTCCTTACAAAAAACTAACAATTATCTTTATGTCTCTACATGCGTTGCTTCATTCACAGATGTACGATGCGCTATTTTTGGATCTCATTCATAGAAAAGCCACACGAAAGAGTTACGCACATCTCTTTTCCTCTTTGTAAATTTCAGTCATAAAATAAATAAATCCACGGAGGGAAGTTAATGAGCATCACGTTACATGTCAACAAGATTCTTTCATCGCGAGACACGTGATTATTTATAATTCTCAAATGTAACAGCGCGAGTAAAATATTATCGTTTTTTTACTCTCAATTTATATTAATATTTCACTAACCAACTTTAAGCGAAAGAAATTAAATTACGATGACGTATACGCAAACGTATACCGCAACGTAATATATCTCTTAGAAATTATCATTTCTGAGTGTACCATAAGCTGTAGCAAAATGAAGTCAGCAAAATTAGTTTTGAAGTACATAAAAATCTCAGAAACTTGTCTTAATAAATAATTAACACTGTTTTTAAGTACTTCGTAGACGTCAATAATTGAAATTTTTTTTAATTACAAAAATGTGAGATTATCTCGTTCAAATTATAATCCTCACCGTCACTAATTACTAAAATGCACATTAAACTATAATATTGAAAACATTAATTATATTATCATAAGAAGCTTACATAAATTGTTATCTACACAATTTTAGAGCATTATATTGCATGCTTTTAAATATATAATTTATACAATACAATAATTTTTTATATTTAATATTTACTAGAAATTATGCAAACTTCATTCAGCTTATAATAGTTACAGATGTATTTAAATCTAATTCAATATGCTAAATCATGGAAAATGAATAGCAGATGTTCGCAATCGTTAAAAGACAGAATGCATTAAGAAATAACATGCATATATGTATTCCTTGATACACAATTTGCCTGGTACGACCATGTAATGATTTTTTTAGATAACTGCGGTAAATTACTACATAAAGCTTGTTATAACATCACATCGTTAATAATTGCATGCTACGCAGTACGTAATTCTATTTTTTGTATATACAGCGTAAAAAGAAGTTATCACTGAACGTTCCGCAGGTGTATTAAAATATTGTCGAAACAATAGCTGCCACAGGCAGATGATATTACACGTATCGCGTGATACACGAAAATTCTTTCAACACGATGCCACATACACACGCTGCTTGTTTTGACAGAAATTCGAGAAAGGGAGAAAAAAATATCTGCCTTTTTTTATTTATTTGTATATTTATAAAAATCTCTATTTTGATATATTTTTTGAAATATAATAGCATTCTTGATTCTCGATTCAAGCAATGTCCATTGCATTATTAGACTACTGTGTGATAATATGCTACTAATTATTACTAGAACTAATTTAAAACTATTTATTAAATTTTCTTTCTTTCCCGTCACATTTTTTTAAATTCGTACATTGAAGTAAGTGCGGTATTGATCGGTTTTGCCGTTGAAATTCTGCAGGCGTGAATTTCAATTCTTCGTGTTTACGTGACGCATTGTAAAAATATCGACGGCTGGATGAGTTATAAACGAAAGAGCGAACAAAGACGCTCGCTCCGTCTTGGCGCCGAACGATGCAGTGGTCGAACAATAAGCCGCCAATTGACTATCAATATCGTCTAATGAAACCGTATCGATGCATAGCGATATGTACGGGGGCATGCAATTCTATCTACTCTAACACTGTTCACCACAAAACGCCACTATTAAACGGCGACATCTAATACGATCCTAAACGTATTACGTGACACATAATGCACAGCGCGAGAATAATCGTGTGGCTTTTTAAAGAGTTCTCGTATTGCTATAAAAAAGATTCCACGATCCTAGCATATTGTCTAGACAGATAGATTGCAAACTAAAGATAGATTGTAAACTTTCCATTTGGTAAGTCTATAAGAGCGCTGGCATTTAAACTGCCAAGGTTCACTGAAAGAAATCGAATGGCTATTAAGTATTCTGACGAGTTCTCGATAAAATCAACGTAATTAAACATCGTTTTCTAGATCGGCGAACTGATCGAAATATCGGAAAAATCGGAAGTATCTCTTACCGGTTTTAGCGTCAACCGCCAAATTCTTAGGGCGCGGCCAGACTACGCGAATATTCGTGATTCGAGCATCGTTCATCCTTGTTTATCATTTGATAAACAACAAGGATGACATGACTCGAATCACGAATATTCGCGTAAAACGCGCATAGTCTGGCTCCGCCCTTAGAGTGTCAATTCGCTATACTCGCTATACTCGCTGTCAATTCACTTTACTTTCCTCGAAAGGCGTAATTTACGTGTTCGTCCGACAGATGCAAACTGCATTGCTTGCATCTCAGGATCGTCGGTATGCGATGCGTCAACCAAGACTGGGGTTCAACCTGACGCATTATGGCACACGACACACCTTGACCGCGGATTACTCGGTGTGCCCCCGAAAGCCATGCGCGGTGTCTAATTTCATGCAAGAGGATATCGAGTCTTCATGAATTACGTAAGAGCACTCTCACGGAGAACGGTATGTCACAATCGGCCACGAGGTCCATCCCCGCCAGGAGATCGTTTCTCCGCCGCGGCTTTCAAGAGAGAGAGAGACACGATTAAACTATATCGCGCCGACGTAATTTTATTACACGAATAATTCACCCAATGTGGGCTTGAAGGCACAAATGTCGTCTGCTACGATCCGCTGCGTTATGCATTCGGATACATTATGCATATCGACGAGAATAGTCGCGTTCGTTTCTCGTTGAAAGAAAAAAGTTACATTCTCTTTTCTCACTTCTTTCTTCAAGATTATTTTTGAGATCGTACGCCTTGAACACACACAAATAACTGGAGATATTGCCCCATTAAAAAATGAACAAGCCAGTAGGAAAATATGTTGAAGTACATTGTACTGAAAATGCTAATTTTAAACTTGGTAGACGAGATATATTTATTCATACAGAGCGATGTCCTTTCCATTTGAGAATATCGTAATCCTTGAAAGTCGACGCAGCCTTGAAGCCATAACGAATGTGTGCCGTGCTAAAAATATTCCCGGGTGACAAAATGCATAAAAATTGTCCATCTTTCGCGTACACATCCTATCTACCGTGCCGCCTTTCGTGGATTTTGTTCCATCCTCCATCCGTAAAATTACGCGTGACGTAAATCAAGTTACGTATTCACTGGAGTCGCGAAACATCACGTTGAAACTACCGTGTTTCCTTAAGATTGATCCGCGTGTCTTTCCTGCGTAATGTTTAAAACGTAAAATGTTGCACGGAAATGCATTACGTCACTCAATAAGCGACGTAATTAAATTCAATCTGTCTCTCATGTTACGAAATGATATGATTTCCGGAACAAACGGGAGAGCTAATCTTTTTATTAATGCACGATCGCGATACTGCCTGTTTTCGATTTTGCCGCCGAGTGTTTGACGGAAACGCACTAAACGCCACTCAACACGCTCTTATCTCAACCCGGACATGTAAAGAAGGAAGCAATTCGCGCGCGATGTCATTAACCCTTACGGATTCGTCGAGCACGTTTGACCCACGCCGGTCGCTCATTGAAGTATTACATCCGTTTTACAGAGAACGTGATAAAACCCGTCGAACCTGTCTCCGGGATACGCGCAATCGATACTCGAAGAGCCTGGAATCAAAATAAGGCAAGCACCTCTTTCAAAAGGTAGATAAGCACGCTTCCGTATCGCTCGACGTCTCGTCTCGTCCGAGGAAAATTCTGTCGCTAGAGAATACCTAAGGAAAAGTCGCATGAATTTACTTCCGAGACGCTGTGAGAGTCTCCTATTTCATCGTGTCTATCATTATTATTATCTTGCGGAATATAACGCGTATAATTTTTCTCGAGAAAGACACCACTACGTCTTTCGAAACGTTGATTAAGTATCGCGTCAAGCATGCAACGTTACGTAATAATAGCGTTGTTAATGAAAAACGGAGGACGCTTCAATATTTTATACGTAGGGTATCGAAAATAAGAACCGTGCCATCCAGAAAGAGCAGTATTATCTCTGTTAATGCCAGCTGATTTAACGAGCGAGGACAATCTGGTAATTGGCGCAATACGTGCTCTATTAGCTTACAGCAGCAAGATTTCGCACCTCATTGAAACGTGCGAATCTGAGGCACGGTTAAGTCACGATTTTCACATTTTACGCGAATACCGCTCTCTCTCCTCTCTCCTCTCCCTCTCTATTGCAATTCCTTAACTTGAAAACTTCATTCTGTTATGTAAAAAATGTTTCAATTCCGCTTCTTCATTTTAGCCGAGACTTGCATTTCCAAATGCTTCATTCTCACCCGGAAATTGTTTCGCGCTCTAAAATTAGGAATAAAAGCGGTGCGAAATGAGAAAAATGCAGAATGAAATCAAAACAATTCGAGAGCATCGCTTCGATTCATTAACATTTAACAAACGCGCCTTTAAAAAATATAATTTCAATTTGCATGTTTCCGTCGACAGTTCAATTTTTGTTTTTAGAGAATTCGAACGTACGCAGTAAAAAAACAAAAAAATCATTAATCATTAATAGGTAAAAATAAATCAACATGTGATTAACATAATATATAGATATATAGGCCATTTTCGGTTGGGCTGGAATTTTTGTGCCTAATAACATTTTACTATGTGAATTTATATACATTTCTTAGCTCAGCTAATTACACGTCAATTATTTTTCAGTCTTAAAAACAAAATCAGTCTCATACACGATTCCTGACATTTAGCATTCATCGTGACTGCCCAATGCTCCAGTTTTCCATTGACGCGTTATCAGGAAAACTAGCAAGGAGCTATTATAGCAACCGAACTCACAACCAAGCGTCCAACGCTGAATGCGAAACGCAAATGTTTTTTTACTACTACACACGAAGATTTCACGTACATGTCGAGTCCGGCGAGTATAAGGAATCACGTACGCGATAATAAACGTGTCGAAAATACTGCAGATAAACGACGGAAATGCGCATTTTAAATACCGTTCTCTTTCCTCTCTTCTCTCCCTCTCTATCATAGTTGCTTAACTTGAAAAATTTATTTTGTTATGTAAAACAATGTTTCAATGTCACTTTCTTATTCTAGCTGAGACTTGCATTTCCAAATTCAGCTCTAATGTCTATTTCCAATAATGTAGATTAACTTTAATCTCGGTTTAAATTATTCTTTATCTAGTTCTAAGGCCGGTATTCATAGTCTTCAAGACTGTCTTAAGTAATGTCTTAAGACGCAAATACGGCTCTGTGATTGGTTCATGACATCTTAAGATTGAACTTAAGACGGGCTTAAATAACTATATGAATACCGGCCTAAGAATCAGAAAAAGATAAAAAGTAAGTTAAACTAAGATTAAAATTAATCTACATTGATGGAAATAGACATAACCCCGCACTTCGACCAACTCCGATTAACTTTAATCAACGATTAACTCCATCGGCAGAATTGCCAACGTAGAAAATAAAACACAACTTGGTAGAACAAAACGGAAAGTTTTCTTATTGTCTCTTTATAACTTATGTTTGATCGAGTAAAGTTAATCGTCGATTAAAGTCAATTAAAGCTTATTCTGAGTCGATCAAAGTGACTATTATGTACATTTCTACACGGAAAAAACGATAAGGTTGCCACAACCACAATAATAGTAACATTTGGTACAGCCAC
>NJRP01000007.1:1982838-1999566 GCA_003063835.1 Aphaenogaster floridana
CGCGCTCGTGTCCAATTGTCAACTTCCCGCACTTGTTACACAAATAACTATTGTTTGATTGGTCAAAAACTTTAAGATATTGAAAAAATAAAAATTTTGGAAAAAAACGTTTGTGGCCATTTTTTCAAACAAAATAACTTACAAAGTTGTCGATTTTGAACATATTTATAACTGCGTAGAACAACTCAGAACAAAAGTTTTAAAAGGACCAGGACAACAATATAAGGACCACTTTACTCTTCATCGGAAAATTTTATTATTCGATTTTCTTGCGTAAAATACTTGTTCCAGACTTCCCGCTTTAAAACTATCGTGTTCTCGACTAGAACAACCGGGAACAAAATTTTTACGCTCCAAACAAGAACCTAAAGCACTTCACTCATAAAGGTAGAAAATTATTTTTTCTTTTTCGACCGATAACGTCACATCAGCAAGACCAAAATCTAGAATAATAGCAACTAAGCAAGTCTCACTAACAAGTCTCATTTTTAGCGAAACGAACACCTGTGTGAAGATAGCCCCCAATGTTGAAAATCAAAAAATTTCTTTTTGCAAACATTTGCCCACGAATGCCCTGTTGGAATTTTTGTTTGCCCCCTTTTAGTTCAAAAGTTATAAGCAATTCAATTTTGGGGAGGCCAATTTCACGCTGGCCCCCCAATATCAAAAAATCAAAAATTTTCTTTTTGGAAAGTTTGCCTACGAATGCCCCGTTGGAATTTTTATTTGCCCCCCTCTAGTTTAAAAGTTATAAGCAATTCAATTTTGGGGGAAGGGGGGCAACTTCACACTAGCCCCCCAACGTTAAAAAATAAAAAAATTTCTTTTTGTAAACGTTTGCCCATCGTTTGCCCACGAATGCCCCGTTGGAATTTTTGTTCGCCCCCCTCTAAGTTTAAAAGTTATAGGCAAATCAGAGCCGGCTCATGCTTCTTGCCAGTTTACCTCCACCCAACCTCACCACAGGCTGCTGGCGTGCTGCCGCGCCTTTATTAATAAAATTTATAATTTTATTAATAAAATTTATAATTTTATTAATTGACAAATCTGCTGTTTTCCAAAATTGAATTGACTAATGAATAAAATTCGATAATTGAGAGGAAGTAATAGAAATAATTACGCAATACGCTCACGTTGAATTTATTTTACAAGAAATTTGGCTAGAAAATTGTAAAAAATATGGACAAAACAGGAAGAAGAAAGTTCCTTTATGATACTTATATAATATACAGAATGTCCGACACTACAATTGTACAATATTTTAATGTTCTGGAGATTAATTAGAATCAATCCTAACTTGAAAACGTCAGAATTTCACAATAGTTTTTAAATTATAAGTAATTAAAGTTGCCCAATAGTATCGCGTCCTAAAATCTATTTACACATATCGATCTATCATCTATTATTAATTTTCATAATTTACAATTAGATATGATTTTGTTTTTTGATAATGATGTTGTTTTTTCTATCCTTCAAGTGATGTCATCTTTTGATTGTTTACTAATTGCGAAACCATTGGTCACTTTTGTCCGTTTATAACTTGAAAACTATCGTAATCTCGACAGTTTTGTATTAAGATTTTCAATTTTAACTAATCGCGTTCGGATACGTTGAAATACTGTACGACAGTTGCGGAATATTCCGTGAATAACAGTACGTAAGAATAAGTTAGATAAAGTTGTTATAAAATAATGTCAAACAATGTAATGAACATGAAGGGTACTTGGATTACTCAATAAAACACACTCACGCAATATTGGTTCTTTTCGTTTTATTGTACCAAAAAATTGCATCTTGTTCTCAATCATCGTTAATTCAATATAATATATATATATATTTATATTTATATTTGTTATATCTTATTTATAATAAATATTTGTAATAGCGTAATGTTCATTGTTTGTCATTGTTTTATTGTGTTCATGAACCATGAAAACGTGGATTCAGCAAGTTCGTAATCATCGTCATCACGTGCTAACTATAGAAAGACGTTCTGTGTGATTGGTCAGATTCGGGAAATCTGTCTGGTAAAAGACACGCCAGATAGTCGAATTATTTCTGTCTCATCTCCGTTTTCTTTTGTTTCTTTCGGAAAGGCCGGATTATTCGAGATTAATTCTTTTCTCTCGGCATACTTATCGTTGACATATCTTTTTTTTCTTCTTTTTACTAACAGTACCAGCATCTTACATAGACGATTCATACATTGAAACAATAGGTACCTAAGGAAACTTTACATCTAGCTGTAGTGAGGTACCCGTTCCCTTAAATTCGTCCTTTAGAATTATTTTTTTGGGTAGTCCAAAAATGTACCACTTTTCTATTCTTCGATAAAGTTGGACCTATGCTGATTCAAATTGTTACACGATACATCGCATCGCAATAGAAATCACACGAATTCTTTTCTTGTTATTACTTATATCAAGACTTCACTTCCAAAAATAATAATTTCTTAATTTGCCGTTAATTAAAAGACGTTTCATATTGAAAATTTACATTTAAAGATAAAGTTAATTTTTAAAACATCTCACTTAATCTCGTATCATATTTAATCTAAATATTTTATAATTAATCTGTTTTGTATATTCTAACTTTATTAAAGAAATGCATTATGCATTTTTGTTTGAATTATTCCAGCTCGTCACACATATGTAAACATAAGTTTCATTTCACAAAGCTTTTGACAACACGATGAGACGATTAAGAGATGAGCGGAATTAAATATGCCCTGTTAAACGGTTTTATTATACATTATTTAACGATACGTTAATACGACCATTTTCGAAATCTCGCTCGCTTTTTCTTCGTTTTATTGACCAATTCAAGGATAACGGGTCCTTCACGAGCCGAAGCAGCGCAGCTAATTACCATATACCGTAAGAAAATATATGTACCTCTACAGACACCAATAATTCGATCTTCACGATTGTACATGGAACATAGAAACGGTTCCCGAACAAATCCTCTGAACGAGTGTTCCGAACTTTATCGTCATCATTATCATCATCACTACGTTAGTTTATAAAGCTTTACTTTGCCATTGTTAATTAACGGATATCTCGTCGATTCCCCGTAAACCCTGCAGTACAGCAGTCTTTGTGCCAATTTTTCTCGAGAGCTTTTAGCAGCTAATAACTCGAACACATTACGACGTGTATTTGCTCTTTTTTTTCTTTTCAATAGATTGTTCGGCAAAAATTTCCTTTAGCAGCTCTCCGGTCACGCTCTTCACGATATCGTCGTCAATAAGTATGGCAGTGACTAGGAACCACTGGGGAAAACGTAACGTTACTGCAGAGTTAATGACGATCGTCGTCCACGAGAGAGTTAGTACAACTCCTTAGCATTTTATACGTCGCTACATGTGTTACGTTTGAAAAGGGTCTCTACCAGCGATATCGAAATCTATTATCGAAAGAATCCGTCTCACTGCGTGAAAGCGGTCGATTGAAGGATCCCGTGCGTTGCCGAGTCCTTCAATCTTCTAATTTCTTCGCAGCACGCACCGAGCGACGTTTCTTCTAAAGTAATTCGCAGCATTTCTGCTATTTCAAAATTTTCAAAGTGATATTCGCGATAAAATGTTTATGACCCAATTGTACGTCAGGATGCTTCTAATAAATTATCCAATAATTTCGCTTTCTAGCGATATAAATAAATTCCATTTTTCGAGTCGGTCACTTTCCAGACGTTTTAGTTCGTCGTTTAGTCGTCGAGTTAGTCGTTTTCCAGTATTGTTCTCACATTTGCGTATAATATGGTTTCTATACGAGAATACTCCATTATCTTTTTTCCAATTTTTGCTTGAATAATTAACCCTTAACTACACTGGCGAGGTACAAACGTACCCAGTAATTATATACTTTAGGGGGGGCAGCCTCCTACGACCTTGACCTTGACAATGTTTGTCAAGGTCATGACCCTGAACAACACTTATAAACTTTTAGCCGGCGCTCATTGCTTATTAAAAAGTTATTAAAACAAAAATGTCATACAGGTGGAGTACGTTTGTACCCCGCCAGTGTAGTTAAGGATTAAAAAACGTGCACACACATCGCGGTGCGGTCCGCCAAGAAAGCGTCTCTTCCTTTTAGCACAATGCTTCCTCCTTCATCTCTCTCAGCCTCTCTATCGCCATATAGTTGAAATATTAAATCCTTATCATTTCCAGATGCATAAGCGAGCGTAATACTTTTCGTTCGAGAGAATGTGTCCTACTCTCGCGTCACAAATTGCACTTAATTACATCGTATTTCGTTTTCTCGCGTTTACAATTCTACCTGTTCGCGACAGAGCAATTCTCACTTGGCGTGAGTACGCAAAATTCACCGGGATCATTTGTTTTTCTCGGACGCGGTAGAAAACGGCCTCGCTTATCTACGTGGAAACGGTTTAGGTACGTTCTCGCACAATCGATGAGTAATGTAAGCAGTAATAATACACGCAAAAGTCTGTCCGTTGCGCTGCGAACGCCGATATTGCCCAAAGCAAGAGTAACAAAATACCACGCAAAATCAATAGCTCCTTTAATTTCATTAATTACATTCCCGGGGATGCTAACAACACGGTTATAGAATAACAACACGGTTGAAAATTAAATTGTCAGACCGATAAAAACACCAACAATTACATATTTTGTTCATACACTAAGAAAAATGGTCTGATTACATGAACAAGACATCTGATAGAATGTATTCTAGTGAGACGAAACAGAATTTCTGGTTGTCGTGATTGGACTCAATTTTTTGTAACTAGAACGTTTGATAGACTTGACTATAAGGATTTGATTAGTATTTTTCAGTTGGATTAATAAAACTTCTAGTTACAAAGGAACGTACAACCAGAATTCTGGTTAACGTTACCCGCAGCGCACTCTAGCAGTTTTATTATTGTGCTAGTTGAGCGAACATTAACAAGTAATTCTGATATATTTAACAGGAAGAAATTAATCATGCTCATCTGGTAATTCCTAAAAGAATTCTGATTCGTTCATTTTCCAACAGACATACTGGTTGAATCTAACAGAATTTCAATTAATGCAATCAGATTTTTTTTCAATGTGTTTGTCGCGTTACTCGATCGCAATCGTTCCGTGACAATGTCAGCGTTCACTGTCTAATTTGCAAACATGCATACGGCTAGGCCATTCTTGTCGCTGGATCTAAGTTGGAAGATTAGAGTTGGACCTGTCCGAGTTTCGGCTGGATAAGGGTAGCGAGAAACACGGATCGCCGTTGCGCGATCGAGTGGTGAAATGAATTTACCAAACTATAACGAAATGCGTATTCCGCAAGCGCAACTGCATCGTCGTTGTCGGGCAACTAGTTTCGATCGGGATCGATATAACGATTTGTTGTCCTCCTTATTATTACAACTTTGTAATTCAACCATATTATTGCATACGCGTCTGACGCTCGTGCCGCTGTCGGCACGCTCGCTAACATCGATGATATATAATTACGAACGAGTAGCAAAAATATTGCTGTCTCCCTGTCCCGATTAAAATATCTGAAGGTGGAGAGTACCCAGATAGCACAGCCCAGTGAGAAATGATTCATTGATCGACATCGAATCGATGTCGATTCAATGTCGATTCGATGAATTTCAATTAGTCATTTCTCACTGGGAGGTGGTCGTTGTGAATTCAAGAATTCACTTTTTTAAATTCTATATGAATTAGCGTAATCTGTTCGAAATGAACTTACAAAAAGTTCCTTTTCAATAGTATTCTTATGGAGTATAAAAAGAATTCCTTTTGTATTTGAAAAAAAAGCTCAGAATCGGTGACATGAACATGAATTCTTTTTGAACTCTTGAATTCTTAAGAGTGCTTTTAGAACAAAAATGGGATAAAAAAAGAATTCATCTCATAATTCGGGGATTCCAAAAGAATTCTTTTTGGATTCTCTTTGCTATCTGGATACGTTTCCCTCTCGATTACCTAATTCAGCGTTCAGCCTCGCGAGAAAAACACAATGTCAAATCAGGATACGTGCTCCGCCGGCGGAACAGGAATAGCGGCCGTTCATTTCCTCTCTTTATTCACGTCACACGCTGAAATCCTGAACGAGTGCCTGCTATTTAAGCGCGTTTAAAGAACTTCTTTGATAATGACTGCCCTACCGAATTCTATCTCCCTATCTCGACGTTCAAAGAACGTTTTACACGACAGAATTAAGTTCCGTACAATGAGAATCTCGGCTATCCTGGCTCCGACATCCGAGGATCTGCTTTTTCTCTTCTTTTTTTCTTTTTTTGTACGTTGAAGTTACAACTCCGAATATGATTCTCGCAAAAATCGTAGACCATATACGCTGTGTATCGTGGCGCGAAATTAACAGTTTCGTTTAGAACGTGTCTCACACACACTGTGTGTGTCTGCGTGGGTGTATATGTGTAGATATATGTATATGTCGTTTGATCCATCTGAATCGGGCAAAACGGATCCCTCGCCCTTCGATCACATATTGCTGACATAACTTTGGCAAACATCTGGCATCGCCCGTCTCTCTTTCTCTCTCTGTATCGGAATTGTCATCCGTAAATATACTTACATCTTCGCGAATAAGATTTACGGTGGGACATTAAGAACATAGAATATCATAGCAAAGAACCAATCGATCACAATAATCGTAGTTTCAAATTCTCTCGTTTCAATTCTCTAGGACTTAATTTATTATCACTATATAAATTATGTGTTTCTCGTGTTACGTAACGACTCCTTTGCATCCTTTAAATGTACAATTACTCGGAAAACATTCGACGTATCTTACGGAATTAAAGGAACGACATAAGCAATATGCATCTTATACGCGAGACTCTAATCGTTCTGTGAGACAGATCGCTCACGATTATAAAAATAATTGATTATTTCATTATTTATGATCACAGAGGGGAAAATTAAATGGCGATGAAATCCGACATAGGATAAAGAACATGCAACTATCGCTATATTATATCATTGCAATACATGTATAAAAATATGCTTTTAGACGTTATTCAATGTTACAAAAAGGTTTGAACACAATAGAGGCAATGGATCTTCGCATTATAAAACGAAATATTAGTTAACATTAATCTAAGCATTAACCCGACAATCCAATATCAATTTACATATGCTGCGGAAAATTTTTTCATCCTCGTTATAATAATGAGCGCGTGCGCGCGCGAGTAGGGCATACTGAAAGAACAATTCCAATAGTCGAAACGAGACGCGTTAAGTTATCAGTTGACAGGAGGAACAAACAACACTTGCAAAAAAAAATATAAAAAATGATTATTAAAACTATTCTTCTTCGCTTAATTAAACAATTCGTTAGTAAAACCATATACATAATAGCTAATATAAAGTTATGCGAATATGATCGATAATATATATATATATATATATTTATGCGTATAACTAGTCAATAATTCTATATGTTACATATATAATTAGCAACGATGTGAGATCTGAGAGCACGACTTCAAACTCAATCGACACGGTCTACGGGAAACGCACATTCTATATGATGATTTTTTTGGTTCTGAATGAACGAAATCTAAAAGTACAGTGCCGACGAGACATTAGACGCGTTAAAGCTACATACTGTGCTAACTTACAAAAATAAAGTAGAAAAGACGCGCGTTCCTGTGAGAGATACAGTGCGAATAAAAGAGCAGCAGAAATTTCCTTTCCTTTTTCTACGTAAGTACGTTTGAGATAATTCTAAGTATTTATGCTGAATTAAACTGTACATTTGTCTTGACGTACATCCAAGTGACGTATATATCATACTTTGTTGATTGCACACAGAGTCTCGAAAAGCACTAAAATATTATAACAATAGCGAAGCCAATAGACGAATATTATGGAAAATATAACGAAGAGTAACTGACGAATTTTGAAACATGTCGTTTTACATAATTGCACTAAAGGAAAAAACATAAAAAAACGGCACTGTTTCTGATAAGTTAAAACCGCACTGATTTCACTTAGTGTTAATAACGAATCTCGAAACGGTAAATACATTGCAGTACACGTCGCCAACGGAATGGATTCGCTGGGAAACAGGCCGTGTCCACGAAAGTTCGTCTTAAATAATAACGTAATAACGTAAAGCGTGAATATCCCTACGTATAAATTATATATCGTTTCTCGTTGCATAAAACATAGCGTTCTTTAAAAAAAAAGTGAGCGCAGCTGTTGCATAATACATTAAAAATGGATAAACTTTATCGGCATTTACAAAGTAAATGAAAGTTGCGACTGCGAAAATGTGCGCAACGAAATTGTATAAATGTACGGTATATTGGCTAAAAAATTGTAATTTTCGTTTTGCTATATACATTTTGAATTTGATTACTGTATTTGCTGCATTTACGACCGATGCGCCCACACAACGTAATTATAGCGACATTACGATAGTGTTATATCAATTTGGTAAAGCATTATATCTGTTGAAAATTCTAGAAGATGGACAACCAATTTATCAGTGAAATGTCTTTCACGCTTTCTTACATCTCTGTCCTTTCCGTTGATGTCTTACACATTTTTCAATTATCACCGAAGAATTATTGAAGCCTAATATAATTGCATTCGACGTTTATATCTAGTTTCTAAAAACATTCGGTATTAATTTGCAATGTTTTAAGCATAATTAATTTCGTTCAAGGATCCGTTAACGCTAAATGCTCGTCGTATTCACTCATATATTCCAATGAAATTTCTTTACGGGAGACCCATATAATAAGGCACGCTTTTCTGCCTGAGAAGGCACTGAAATATAATGTTTATACTTACGTACAGCTATAAATCGCATTGCATACATGTAAATCATGCAAAGGAGGGAGATCAATTTGAAACGAGATACTATTGATCGAAGATTATTGTGCACCAAAGTTTGTACAATTTTATATTTTATAAATTTACAGTTTTCCTACACTTTGCCAAACAATTCTTTACTCTACTTGGTTCTTTTTGGAAATTTAAATTCGCTGATATATCGTCAATCATAAAAATAAGTTTAGTCCTTTCCTCGCGCTTTCCATCTGTCGTGTATTCGAATTCTCGTCTTGCTGACTTCAACGATGATACAACCACAGTTTTTGTTTGTTAAACGGAAATTCCCTGAGTCCTTTGATTTCATTTTCTTTAGTTCTAATATTCGAAATAAACTTAAAACTGTATTAGCGGATGGAAGTAATGATGATTAAGTAGGGGTAGTTGTTTTTTCTTTTTCTTTCTTTAACGCAAGGATATTTCCAGTTTCACTTCTGAGAAAAGCAAAGCATCTCTCAAACATTGTAACAAACCAATTCAATTTAATATACGTCCTCCTCTTAATAACAATAATCTATATAATGAAATCTATAATGAGTCGAATAACAATGAGATTAAAATAGTACAAATTGACTTAAAATTTTCCGCGAGCGAGCGAGTGTTAAATCGCGTCCGATCCGTACCCACCGGGATCAACTAAATCTACATTCACTTCCATAGGATGGACACACGGTGACGATAGTCCTGTAGCTTCGTTTGCTTGCGCCTCTTCCGCGTTTTGCCCGCCCGATGCGTACAGTTCGAGACAGGACGTCGAGGTTGCTTGAAACATATTCAGAGTCTCGTTTGCACTCATTCTCCCGGGGTAGTTCCACAATCGCGCAGTCTTGGATAGCGGCTGCGTCGTCCCGGCGTCGTTCACGTGCGGCCGTTTGCGTGGCAGATTCGATCTTTTCCCCGCCGCCGACGACGACGTGGCGATCGGTCGTTGATGCGCAGCCCTACGGGGGAAACGTTTGGGAATGGTGATGGCAGGAAAAAGGAAGACGGTGCTAGTACCCATACTCCATCACATTTTTGCGTGTCTCACTGTTGTTTAAATAAAAGAAACCTGAAATTGACGCGCACCGGTTTTATGATCGATCGATTGCGAGAAAAAAAATATTGCAAGGACAAACTCGTTTGCTTTTTCCTTCTAACTAGGCAATATTTAGAGTATTCTTCGCAAATTCAAAGAATAAGAATGTATAACAATTGATAGCGATTTTGAATGTAAAAATAATTTTCTAAATAGATGCTAACACAGTCAAATTGTAAGATAGCAGCAAAGGAGTCGTTAGTTGATGGAGACGATGCGATCGCTATATGCCAGATTGGTCAGTTCGTCGTTAAAATTTCTCGTAGTGCATCTCTCCGTGCTGCTTCGATCTCGATCACGTGTTTTCGAATATCACAACGACGAACGCGCCCGCGGGCGCACGGAAGAAAGAACGAACAAGGGCAAGAGAATTTCAAGAACCGAGGAAAACGTGACCGGGCGAATGTATCAGTCACACAATACGTTACTGTTTCGCTTTTCGATCGTAGATGCACGCAGCAAAAGCATCGTCCGATCGATGCTAGAGTTGTCGGATGTAATTTCGAAAGTCGACATTGAGTCGATTGATGGATAACCCGTAAATACCAACGATGATGCTCTCTCTTTGTCTCTCCGTCTCACACCCTTCCTTTTTCTCTTCTTCGCACTGAAAAGTGAGAGCATCGACTTTCGAAACGTTTACAAAGGTCGCGAATTTCCGTGCCAACTCGTTGTTCGTTGATGAGCACGTTATAATCATCATTGTCATTGTCGTCGTCGTGATCATGGCAATTAAACGCAACGAATAATTAATGAATTAATTCAAGCGAGAGCTTAGACGACCGTGAGAGACATCGCCGTCATGATAGAAAACGCCCCTCGGGATGCGCTTGGTGAGAAGAGCGCGATTCTCCGTTTTTACCTCGTTCGTCTCTGTCACTTTCACTCTCGTCGTGCCGGGGATGGTCGATCACCAACCCCTCTGTATATGTATGAGCGACGGGCGACGAGAGCAGCGACGAGCGGTAAAGGGGATCTCGTCGCCGTCACCAGAAGTGAGGCTCGGAGTCTCGGGTGTAAGCATCTATTTGGTAGTAGGACGAGCGATCGGGGATCTTACAGGGAATCGAGATGATTAAGGATATGGGTACGCGCGGATGGTAATATATTTGGTTACAACTCCATGTCCTGCGCCTCGTCCTCGCTGAAGTCGCTCATCGACGACTCGCTGTCGGAGGACATCCCGTTGCCGGTGCCGCCGTTCTCCTGGTCCCTCAGCGCCTCCTCCGTCGCGTACTTCCTCACGTAATCTGAGAGAGAAGCCAGAAACGGGAAATTGCATTGCGACCGTGATGACATTCTAAGCGCACACACGCGGAACGGGAGCAACTACAGCGGGGGGTTTTAGTCTACGAGGGAGACACACGGACTGATTGACGGTCGATCGTAAAAGTCGTAATGATCCACCGCCCTCGTCCCAGCCGTGTCTCGTTATGGGGGAAACTTATTAAGCCGACAGGATACTCACCCGCCACCTTCTTCTTGTACTCTTCGGGTTTGTGAAGATACATCGCGGCAGCATCGCCGTTCAAGGGATCGATTGGATTGGGATATGTTAACAACTGAGGCAGGAAAGACTCGAAAATATTTGACAAGTCTGAAACAACGAAACAGCAAAAACATCATCAGTAATCATTCGTAGTCTCTTCACTCTTCTTCGCTCAACAAGGACAGATATTAAAAGCTCTCTCTTAATACGTTGCTCGGCAAAGCTCGACTCGCAATATAAATACAAGATAGATACACGTACCGCCGGAAAGCAACGTGACTCTCAAAGCGAAGTCTAAATTAAGTTACTTCCAATGAGAAACAGTTAAGTAGACGGCTAAGTGAAAATTGCGCTGGTACTTGGCGCTATTTACAGACTTGGCCGAGCACAGTTTTAAACGCGGCTAAACGAATACGTACCGTAAAGGGCAGTCCAAGCCTGGTTTATAACGTCTAGACACACCGTGCCCGAGACTTCGTCAATGTTCGGATGGTAGACCTTGTTCATGAAACCGATCGAAGGAGATTTGAAAGGGTAGTGCTCCGGCAGATGAACCCTCACCTTCCATATTCCACCCTCGTAGGGCGCTGCAACGCAACGTAACGCGATCGTATAAGTCTATCAATTTATTACAATTAAATCCCGTTACTTGTGCACGTGCGTGACTATGTGTGCTATTAACAACGTGAATCGTCAGATGGAATAATTAAAGTGTCACGGCCAAATTTAACGTAATCTCGCAAAGTATTTTAATTGAAGCCGCGTAAATATTGACGAACAGTTCACATAAATCGGAATTCCCGAATGCATCGCTGCTGCGAACGAATAGATTAACGACCGATTTTTTCTTTTTTGCAAACGTAGCTAATTATTGCCGCTGTTACTCGAATCTATTACCATCAGTCTTTTCCAACAAACGCGAAAATAGCGCACGGGGAGTACGCAACGCACGCAGATCGAAAAATTTCAGTTCTGCTCGTTAATTATTTAGCTGAATTTCGATGTGCGGGCTGTCAAACCGAACAAAAATAAAAGCGCCGAGCCCCCCGGAAACCGTTGAACCTGCCCGTTGACTCGAGGTGAATAACCGAAACGTCAATACCTCGTCGAAATTCACGTTTCGAGATGCATCGTGGCGGCAATCACGCGCGTAATCATTCCTCATCGCGCCCGCATGACTCGGCGACCTCGCACAAAAAAAAAAAAAGAAACAAAACGTACGTTAGTTTACGACCGCGATTCCGCCGCTCATACGTGCGAGCAATTGCACGTACAGTTATCGGCGATATATAGGATTGCTGGACACAGACAGACCAACGGGCGCTATCTCATAATTTGCGATAGATCCGAGAAACTGGAACGTCCAACGGTAAAACCGCTCTCCGGGATGCCCCATTCGTCCGGGAAGAAGAAAATAATGTCCGCGGCGAAAAAGGGAGATCCGTGCATTGTGGCTGAAGAGTTGCGGAACGCGGCTGTTTTCGGTGGAAAGTTCGCTAAGAGCTTTCCCTCTTTCCGCAAAGTAAGGATCGCGAAGCTTCGCACGATAAGTACGGAGACGACGACGGGTATCTCGCGTGGGATGAGGACTCTAAAGAGCTCGCGCTTTTCCTTCCTGCCTTGTATAAAATTACCCTCCAGCGAGGGCACTTCCTCCAAATCCTCCCTCTCGACTCAAATTAGAATGGTAAAAATTATACCAGGCCAGGGTATTTAGGAATAAAATAGAGTTGGACGCAAATTCAAATCATTAGAGTTATCAATGTGAATCGATCTTCAATCATTGCATTGTTAGTTATTATTCCATATAAAGTAAATTGGCAAATTCCAAGATCTTCTTGAGTTCATTCTTTTTTTAAAATAAATTATGAGTTAAGTTTATTCTCCGATGCAAGAAAGTGGAATGGTAAAAAATACACCAGAAGCCAGGGCATTTAGGAATAAAATGAATTCGATGCAAATTCAAATCATTAATTATCGATTTTCGATCATTGCATTGTTAGTTATTATTACATATAAACTACATTAGTAAATTTATTCCAAGATCTTTTTAAGTGCATTCTTTTTTTAAATAAATTATGAGTTAAGTTTATTCTCTAATGCAAGAAAGTGGAACGGTAAAAATTATACCAGGCCAAGATATTTAGGAATAAAATGAGTTCGACGCAAATTCAAATCATTAAAGTTATCGATGCGAAACGATCTTCTATCATTGCATTGTTACTTATTAGTTATTATTCCATACAAACTAAATAATTAAATTTATTCAATCCAAGATCCTTTTAAGTCCATTATTTTTAAAAAATAAAACTATTAAGTTAAGTTTATTCTCTGATTTTATTTTCTTTCTTCGCAAGAAAATGGAATTGGAATGACCGTATAAAGCTATTCATCGATTCGCGTGGAAGCAAGCCGACTCAGTTCTACTCGCTGTGCTGATGCAAAGCCGTGGGAATGCATACGAATTTACTCAACATTCATAAAACGAGCGTTCGCGCATTCGCCAAGTCACGCGCCGTGAAAAAGATACCTTTAAGAGGAAAATGACGAGCGCGACTTGGTCTCTGTTGCATCGTATTGGATAATTGAATTGAATTCGTCATCGTCAATATGCCGCACAGTTAATTGTAAGAACAACGAACAATTAAAAATCGATACAATCGAATGATATAATTAAACCTCCAATAAAATAACGAAGCCAATTTTGTCAAGCGAAGTACGAACCATAAGTTCTGGGCACGTAACAATTAATTAATCGAATAGAAAAGAAATATATAAATTGGTTTGAATTCCCTCTGCAGCGTTATATTCATTGCGTCCGAGGTATTTAATTATTCTGCAGGAATTGTAACAGTGATGTATTGCCACGGCAAACTGCACGTATCGGCAGGCTGAAAAATTAAATCGTACCCCAGAGTGTGTGCATTTCAATTCCCGACAAAGAGCTAAATGGAGTAAGAGAGCTTTTTACAGACGAAACTATGTGGAACGGTGAAAATTTCGAAACACGCTCCTTTGATCTCGTTAACTCCCTATTTAAGGCCGCGCGTCTCCGTCTCTCCTTCTTCCATAATTTATACATATTTCGTTTGGAATTTCAGATCAGCGCGGAGCAATCCCGTATCCTCGCGTTTGAAATTTAAATCAATTTCAAAAGTCATTAAGCAACGCGCTTTGATCGGCATTACGCGGCATTACCGTTGTAAAGTACACGCTTAAATTCTCAAACGGCAAATCCGCTATTACGCACATTTACGCGTATCTCGCGTTTCTCCCCGCCCGGTCACGCCCGGCTGACTTTTGCCTTCAAAACGAGCCGTGCACGCGTGCGAGCGCGAGCGGTGGCCGGCTCGTATTCGTATATGCCTCAGGAAACGTGATCCACCTGCGTGTGCACGCACGTGTACGCACGTTCGCGCTTCCATCGCGGCAGCGGATTCACGGTGAAAGTATCAATACCCACGCGCATCAACATCGTAGCGAATAAACGATGTAAAGACCGTTATATTGAAATTTAACGGACAGCTTATTAAACATATGTACAATTTCCATGACATAATTTGCATAAACGCTCGTGGCCGCGGCACGCGTCAGGTTTCCAGCCGAAAAACCCTCTTTTCGCTCGATGAACGTGATTTATCGTAAAGGATTGAAATTGAAGTCCCGGCCGAAATCATACGAGATTTTTAATTAATATAAATAAGGACAGCGCGGATGAAAACAAAAACATATATATTTTAATATGTTTAAATAATTCGGAAACAAATCCGTTTGCTTATTAAACAAATAACTGTGATATTCAAGCTCGTGTCGTCGATCTTAATCATTATTATCATCACTGTTCACGAGATAAATGTGTCTCGTAACTCTAATGCGACGAATTTACACGTTTTATGCTCCTACTTGGAAAACCATTGTTCCGGATAGGAAAAAAATAAGTAAGGAGAGTTCTCTAAACAGTACGAGTGAATCGTGCGAAAGTCCGACTTTTTCTCACAATTTACAACATTGATGGCGATTAGAATCCTATAAGAAAAACTAAGTAAGTTCCGCTTGGGAAAGGCTTACCAGTTGAATGACCAGTGCCGTCATTCCAGCGATAATTTCCACGCGCAGTCTCGCACACACACCTTCGACTCCCTCATTTTCCCGAGAGTATTCGTTCGAAAGTATTGCACGAGCGGGTACTCGTTTTACAGCGGAAATGATCCGCGCGCATGCTATTCTTTTATTCCCGTTTCGATCAATGCTCGTGTCGACCGCAACGAATCTGCGAAAAAATACGTCCGCTTTCGTTCGAAACAATCGGGAGAAAGCGCAGATGGTGTATTCCAATTGCTTTCTAAACGACGAATTACGATCCTCGAATCGATCTCGACGATATCATATTTGCGATGAAAATGGCATAGCTTTCGAATGCGCGTGCGTTTCGAATAGCGGACGTGCGTGCGAATCTAAAAAAAAATAGTAGATAAAATGATATCTAAAAAGTTATCTTTCTCTCTTCAAATAAGACTAAGCTTCTTGGTTTAATAACATTTCCAGCGAGGATACCGATGCGACTCGTATACGACAATTCACGGGCAACAAATAAAAATCCATCAGCGAGTAGACGAGCCCAAATATGAGGGGCTTTTTTGAACGGTATGGACATGAATTTTTGATAAATCTGTGCGTTGTACGCTTGCGAATTTGCAATGCAATATAAAGTTCGCGTCCCATCGATGTGTATCTCCAAACAGTAAGTGAGTTTTATTTCTATCCAGAGACGCGTGAAAGTGCAATATCCACGTGCGCGTAGCAGCTAAAAAAAAATATCACGAACAGGGCACTCCATTTCCGCTTGTTGCAATGCACACATTGTAATACTGACTGAAGCCAGGACAATAAACCTGTACGACAATTTGCGCAAAAGAGCTCTCGTCTACAGGCGAGATTTCAGTTTTTAACCTTCAGAGAAGCCTGTTATCCATCGCTTTAATGAGTTGAAAATGGCCTCGTTATCGCTTTCGTCGACGAGGCAGCAATTTTATAATTCCAACGAGAATATAAAAGGTTCAGAATTTTATAAATGAAAGAGGCGTGGTGGTTTTATTAAATTTATATCGCTGATTATTAGACGGTAACTGTACCCAAACCAAAAACCCAAACCAAAAACATCGCCATTCGGACGTTACTGTTGCAACTGTAAGTATCTGTTGAAAGATTAATTTTATCCAGAAGACAATCTGGGGCGAGCTGTGTTCACGCATTGCAATTTTATCCGCACGTGCCTCTCGCAAAAAAGTTTCTGCTTGCTCCATATTGCTCATAAATACCAAATACTCGCGACTCGCACCT
>NJRP01000007.1:2006729-2024656 GCA_003063835.1 Aphaenogaster floridana
AAAAGTTTCTGCTTGCTCCATATTGCTCATAAATACCAAATACTCGCGACTCGCACCTGCCCCACGGTGGGGACCTTTGAGAGACAGCATCTCCGCGTTCGCATGCAGATGCAGACGTAGATGCAGATGCAATTCAATACGGAAGAGGCCGTCGCAGCTGTGCTTGGCCCACTGACCCACTTAGCCGCGCTTCCGCGTGTGCGACACTTTGTTACGGTAATGCAAAACCAGGATACACATCGGCGCGCTCCCAGCTTCCATTTTCGTCGTTTCTGCACGAGCCGAAGCGGCGACAACGGCTTCGCGGTTTCGGATGGAAATGCACGACTTCACATTGCAATTACGTAAATGGCCGCGGCGACCGACGGTGCGCGCCCTTGGATAACATGGATTCGTTGCGCGATTACGGAAAAAGCTCGTGTACAAGGCCTTCAACGGGCCTTTTCGAGAGATCTTTCTTTAGATATAGAAGAGATAAACGGAAAACGTCTAATCAAATATGTAAACAGTGGATATCCCAGATCCGCCCGCGCTCAGTTTATTATTTGGATACTATCTGACCCAATTCCTATATTGACCTTTTCCTGATAAAAATGTCAAGCTAAACTAATGGTTGAGGACCAGCAAACGGTGTTATCTTTCCGCTGCAGCTGAATTTAATACATTTCCGTAAAATAATATATCTCGAATTAATCAAAATACTTTCTGTAGATTTATAGTTCGCATAAAACACTGATCGAATATCGTATTTTCCAACAAAACCAGAATATATGAAGTTGCGATACAATTATTACAAAATTATAATAGTGAGCGTATCGTACATTTAATTACAGATTTAAATTTTAAATGTGGTACTTTAAGAAAATTTGTCTCTGATTCCTCGCCTTATCGATGGTAACGCGGAAGATTAACGCGGTTTAAATTCATGGGAGCAGCTGCTTCGCCGACAGGTTTCTGCTGATAAACCATTTGGGCAATTACCCTGGCAAACGTAACGCGAGCACGTCTCATTTTCAGCAGAACGAGAAATGACCGTAAAATAGTCCGTGCTTTAATCATATCGAAAGTGTCACTTCAATCGTTACCTTCGCTGAAAATTATCTGTTTTCTCTCGCAAAATAGAGTTTCTAACCAGACTGCGATAAAAGAGAAGTTACACAAATTTCGCATAAATATATTAAACTTGGAACGACAATCGCGCTTCGCAGCGACCGTTAACAAATCGCAAGTTTAAACGCCCGCCCACGCGAGCTTCAATTTTAATCCGGCGTTATTCGGTTTAATTCCTCCGATTAACAATTCATTTACGATCGGTTCCACGAGGTTACGACGGAAAGGAGGGGGGTCCCTTATGCACGATATAATTTCCAGCGTGACGCAAGCACAGCTTCGGCGTGGAAACTGGGTCGGGTGGGAATCTCGAAAAAGACCCGCGTGCTTTTTGTATCTGACGAAGGAGACAGATCGTCATTTTTCATCGGTTTCAACGAACGCGGAACGCTTTGCTGACTCTCGTCATTAACACCGTCTGCACTCGCCGACCAAAAGAAATAAACGAGATATCTTTTTGAGAACATATTCCCGCAGAAACTTTTTGCGCCCGAATGCAAATAGGTCAGAGGCATAAACAGATGATTCTAGGGTTTTTAAACAATTTTACTCGCAAAATTAATTAAAGATTCCATAAAATTTTTCAATGTAACGAAAAAGTACATATAAGAAGAAAAAAGAAAGAGAAAATGAGTAAAATAAAAGAATATACGAATGGAAACGAATTTTTAAAAATTAACGACTATATACTATTAATTACAAATGCAAACTTTTATTTATCTTATTGCGAGATTCCTCACACTTATGAGGCTGATTTGTTATCAACCATTTTAAATACAATTTCTTATCTTTTAACACAATTATGATAACTTTACAATGAGCAGACTATATTAATTGTAAACCGTCTGGCAGTAGAAATCTTAAAGAAATAAATCATTGGAAACGCGAAGAGGTGGAGGAGGGGGAAAAGTTATTGATTATGCGTTTGCGACATCGCGGTTCAACGCCTGATAAGGCTGAAAGACGGGATACTTTTCCGTCAATAATTCCAATTGAAAGGACATTGACGCGCTGCGTGAGCGTGTACCGAGATGAGCAGTCCCCCCCAAAGGTTAAAGTCATCGGACTATGTAAACAATTTGTCTCTGGCGCCGAATCAATGTGCAAACGGTTCATTGGAAAAACGAACGGTGTGAAACAGGCGTAAAGCTCTCCACGTCGGGCAGCGCGGCACAGAAACGGAGTTATTATTTGACACCAGTCGATAAGCGAAGTCGTCCAACTTTTTTATCTATGGCCGGGTATGTATATATTTATATACGGAGAGAGAAAGGGGAGAGAAAGAGACTAGACTTCAATCCCCACCGGGATCATCGATGAATGAAGTTTTCATGATAAATCCCTCGATAAATTCGCGAGGCCGACTCTTGCTTAACGTGATGGATGATCGTTATTTATCGCGACTTCCCAATTCGCGATACCTCTAACGCTTTAGTAATTCAATTTGTTAAAGAAATTGATTGATGGAATGACGAATGAGAAGGGAAACATTAATGAAATTTCTGTTCGTGTAAATAATTCTTGCGGTACCAGACAACTCATCGTTCCTGAGATCACAATCGTTACATGGCTACCCGACAATAATCGCTCGTCGTCATCGCGTTCTTGAAAACTCGCGATTCAACGAAGTCGCCCACGTGGGTGGACGTAATAGAATTACGTCGTTGAATATGCCAAGACACTCCTTTTCGAGAGAATTCCACATTTTCCATCGGATTCGATCACTCGAATCGCTGACGAGGAAAAATGAAATATCTCTTCGCGCTAAAAAATGCCAAAAAATGCGATCGCGAAAATTCCATCAATATGACGAGACGCACGCTTGAGCGACGTCTCGCAATGGCTATTTCGAGAGGACGAAAAGCGTAGAGCAGAAATTCCGTGGACGGATAATTGCAGGATAGAAGACTCGCAGATTTCCGTGCAAACGCGCGACGATCGCAATTCTACCGTGAATCCCACATAAATCCTTGTGATCTACTTCCCCGCGTAAATGCTCGATGGCGAGCACTCTCCGTCGCTTTGAGGATTCCTCTTGCACTCGACAATCGGACGAGGACACGACATCGGAAGGTTTCCGCTCCGCGAACGGCATATGATAATTAGACCTTGCCGCTGCTAACGACGTGCCAGGCTGAACGGCGATTAGGATTTACTTGTGTAAGTCTCGAAACTCTCGGTGCTGACACGTATATCTCTCCTTGATCATGAAACATCGATCTTAGGAAAATAACTGACTGATGTCTCCTACAAATGGAACTCGGTGTTTCGCGAGAAACTCCGTTGAACGCATTTGCATTAGACACAAAGTATTAAGCCGACGGTAGTATTAATCCATATCGTACACAGAAAGAATGGTTTTGCTGAAATATTTAAAAATTTGGCCAGATACAGATGAAAATAATTTGGTTGGGTCATCAAATTATGTACACAGAAAAAAATGATGTATCAACAGCATTAAGTCTAATTGGAAATAATCTTGTTAATTCAATAACAATTTTAATAAAATAAAATCATACGTATTTGTTTCATTAATAATTAAATGTTTGATTTTCTCTTACTTTATTGTTGCAAGTCTCACTTTATTATCAGCCTGTGATTTACAGATTTACACTTGAAAAGGACCCAAAGCGAGGGTCGAAACGTTGTACTAAGAATTTATTTCTACAATAAATGGGCCAGTTAGGTCGAACAAAAAGATTAATAAGTTAATTATTTACTAGCGATAAAACATTATTATTTAATTTTCATTAATAATGTTATTGAATTAACAAAATTATTTCTAATTAGACTTAATACATCATTTTTTCCGTGTAGGACGCCCAAAATAGTTGCTAGAATATCAAAAATTTTTGCAGCTATTATTATCATGTTTTAGTGTCCTACATAGTTTTTTAATGGTCTAACAAAATTATTTTCAGATCTGTATCTGGCCAAATTTTTAGATATTTCAGCAAAACCGTTCTTTCCGTGTAGACTTCATTTTAGCAAATGACACTGCTGCAATTAAAACAAGTTGAATATTGAATTACGGATACATAAATTGATACTAAAAATTGATACTACAAATTGACGTGTAATTTAACATTAACGACAGAAGCCGCTTCTCAGCCAGATGCAGACATTTAATCAGCATCGCGATTTTCTTACAATCGCCACAATATTTGACGAGGTTTCATAATGATGTGAGCTTGCGATCAATATCCGTGTTCGGTTACCGCGATTTTCGTATCGAATGTCAATTATTTTCGCTAATGGAACGTAGAACTGGACAGCAGCGGCTTTCTATAACGCGATAGCACGTCTACCTAGAGCGACCGCTTCGCGAAGAGTTCGCGACGACGTGGAGCAGTGCGGTCGAGAACTATTAATGGAATCGGGAAAACTACCGTTCTATAGCCCACGTTCGTACGCCGTTCTTTATCAAGCCGCAAACGAGACTGCATAATTTCAACGTTAAAATTATCCGCCCGCGCTTCAATAAAGGCGGACAGCGTGCGGAAAGCGACGTGTCCCGGAGCGTAGCTCACGTCTGTGTTCATAACGATAGCGAAATATTTATCATAACACCGTAATATTCGCGTAGCAGCGATGCACTAGCCGTGCATAAGTAAATGAAAAATCGTGCGCCGTCAGTTTATCTCAGAATTATCTCAGAATTAATTATTATGACACGATTCCGAACAATGCTCTCGCATCTTTTTCGAATCGTCGCCAGACAGAACAATCTAATTCAAAGACTGATCTCTTGACACAACGTCATAACTGGCGTAAAGAATGCAACATTCGAAAACATCTTGCGCGACGTTCGCCAAGCTGAAATACTTCTTATCTGCCAATCTTTCCGTCTCCTACGGCACCGCCTCAAGACGCGCTACCTCGACCTGACGTTAAACATTCTGTATATTTCATGGGATACAGCCAGCGTGTACGTTCTCGTAACTCTCTTAACAGCCGTAGTACAACAGGGTCGGCTCTCCTAGGGCGAATGCCGAACGGAATCCTCGGGCGTGTTGGAGCATCGCTAAAAGTGGGTCATCGCGGCAGAGCGGAGCGCGCGGTATCTCCGATGTACATCGTCAATCGCTCGTTTACAACCATTCCCGAAGCGACCGTGCGCTTTGTGCGCCAAAGTGTACCGTGTGCGCGGCGAACGCGTCCGGCTGTATTTACGTACGTGGTAAACCGTCGCGGAATATCGTCGTCGAAATGTTGCACGATTGCACGCGACTGAGTAAACTAATTCCGACCAGTTCGCTCCACGTCTATAATACGCCCTTACTTCCGCCACGGAACTTTCGGTGGAAATATCTCCGTAAAAGCGTCGCGAGAGAGGTCCCCGTATTGTCGCGTATCTCAGACCTCTCACAGCGAATTTCAATCCGCGGACTCCTCGATAAAAATTGGAGCTGACTCTTTCCCTCGGCGAAAGAGCCATGTCAGAGGTATATCTCCGTTAGCGAACCTTTCTCAAGGCAGTTCAATCTTGTCGACACGCGTGCTTTTGCCGGCCTGGTAATAACGCCGCTCGTCTCGCAGAAGACTAAACTCTCTCAGAGAGTTACGTGCTTGAGTTGTACAATATCTGATATACGAGGTCTGTCAATAAAGTAATGAGACTGATTTTTTCCCGCCTGTTGTGGCAATTCTGCAGCCTTCTATCACAAACTATATTTCACGTTGGTCCTTCCCCCACCACAACTCCAACTTGCACGGTCCTGCAATCTCTCAATCTAAAGTAGCTGATTGATTAATGAAGACGTGCGTATGCTCCTCGTCACAAAAATGGAATCGCGGAATACCATTATAAAGAAATATCAATACCATTATCAATACCACTATAAAGAAATTCTCGAAAGACTTCGAAAACAGGTAAGGAGGCGTTCGTCCAAACATTGCCGACAACTGGATTCTCCATCACGATAATGCGCCATCCCATACTGCACTGTCTGTAGGGCAGTTTTTGACGTCCAAAGGCATTTCAGTGCTGCCGCAGCCTCCTTACCCGTTTTCGAAGTCTTTCGATAATTAATCTTTATAATGGTATTGATAATGGTATTGATATTTCTTTATAATGCACGGAAAAAAAAGAATGGTTGTGCCAACCAGATTCTGGTTGACTCGCACAGAAATATGGTTGACACAAACATTTTTCTGTGCGAGCCAACCAGAATCTGGTTGGCACAACCATTCTTTTTTTTCCGTGTGGTATTCCGCGATTCCATTTTCGTGACAAGGCGCACACGCACGTCTTCATTAATCAATCAGCTACTTTAGATTGAGAGATTGGAGGACCGTGCAAGTTGGAGTTGTGGTGGGGGGAGGACCAACGTGAAAAAAGAAGGCTGCAGGATTGCCACAACAGGGAAAAATCAGTCTCATTACTTTATTGACAGACCTCGTACATACTGTCTATCAACGCATCTCACAAAACCGTGATCCCCAGCAAAAACTGGTATCATTTTTTTTCAACTTTTCTACCGATTGAATGCAGCTTAGGTAACCAGCTGCATCTTGCGAAATCGCAACGAGCGCTACGTCTAACTATACAGCTAACGGACAAAATGCGACAGGAACTGGTTAATCAAACGGCAAACAACCGCGCCCGTGCGTCTCATTATGTGGCAGGCTTTCCATACATCCGCTTGTACGCGCAATGTGCATACGACGTAAATATTACAGGATACGGCGAGCTATCGGCGTGCGAGGGAGATGAAAGGAATGCCTCTTTCCCTTTGCGCGCGCCAGCAGGAAATAAATTAATCTTATCGTCCAGCAATCTAGCCTAGCTCGATGTCGACCGTCTATCGTCTTCCTCAGAACGGCGTTAATTTTTTCCCTTCCTTCGTAACGCGCGTGGCGCAATTTCGCTTCGATCCGATTCGTGGTAAGCGCGTCGACGACGCGATCGTGAATTTAATCATCACGCGCGAGTCGTAATGATCCCGCTGCTGTTTCGCGTTGTATTTTCATTTAAATCGCTAACTCAGAAATTTTTAGACGGTCTATGTCCGGCAGTTATTGATTCTACGCGCTCGTGTTCCGCCATCGCTGCATGCGCTGTCGATGTTCTACTTCGATATAAATACCGATTGCCGATGGCCGTTAAAAGACTTCATCAAGTAAATTTCGTATCGCCGCTTCCCTACGCCTCCTTACGCGATAAATCAATGTTACAATTATCAGCGTGACGATGCGCAAAAAAGTATCGTGTTGTGCTCGTTTTTTAAAGATGTTTTAATTCGGGAAAGATAAATATATTTATCTTCTTTTTACTGTAGTTATGTATTACGTAAAACTTGGGGAAGATAAGATAAATTGGCAGTTTAATTTTTACAGGACAGATAAATATATTTATAAAAACAAGCAATAAAACTCCTCTTCGCCAGTAAATAATTAACAAGAAAATATATTTGATGTAATCGACACAACTGGCCAAAATTTATTTAAAAATTCACTACGTTTCGATCATTGTTTGTGGTCCTCTTCAGGTGTTAATAAATTATAATAAATAGATTAAGACGAAGATTCTATGAATGTGACGTAGTGCCTAATAAAGCCAAAAATCCAGAATATTGATATATCTTCTTTTGACTTGACTCGAACAATATTCTAGATTTTTGGCTTTATTAGGCACTACGCCACATTCATAGAATGTTCGTCTTAATCTATTTATTATAATTTATTAACACCTGAAGAGGACCACAAACAATGGTCGAAACGACTTACGACTCTGAGACCATCTGAGACTTACATTGTAGACCCCGCATAACTCTTTGCCCGTTTGGACCAACATCTTAACGTCTTCTTTCGAAAGACGGAGCCCAGTTTTACCTACCGGGAATCCTCTTCCCGGCAGGGAGCGCAGTGTCGGAAAATAATAATATCCATGTTTACCTGATCTAGTGGACTCGAACCTGGTATTACAGATTACGAGTCTGGCGCTCTACCACTAGACCACACTGCCGCCTGCGTAATATACAATTATTATATTATGTAGTAATATAATAGTAGTGAATTTTTAAATAAATTTTGGCCAGTTGTGTCGATTACATCAAATCTATTTATATCTCCCGAAAAAGCCGTAGTTGTGGAAACTCGCTATATGTACACGGAAAGAATGGTTTTGCTGAAATATTAAAAAATTTGGCCAGATACAGATCTGAAAAATAATTTTGTTGAATCATCAAAATAATTATGTAGGACGCCTAAAATAGTTGCTAGAATATCAAAACTTTTTGCAGCATTATCATTATGTTAGAGTGTCCTACATAATTATTTTGATGATCCAACAAAATTATTTTTCAGATCTGTATCTGGCCAAATTTTTTAATACTTCAGCAAAACCGTTCTTTCCGTGTAACATTAATATCAGCGTTTGCATCATACGAATCTTTCGACAGTTTGGTAACAATTATTAATCGTTTCGTAATATAAGTGAATTTTTTTAAATATAACCGAAACTTTACTCAGAATGATCAAGCAGAATCATAAAAACTTCCGCGAACGCGCACGCCTTCGACATAAAGGCACATTTTAAACGAAGCGGCAACCGTTCAAGGGTTTTAATACATTAGCACAAGTCAAGGTGAGCGCATTATGCAATTCTAAAGCGCAATTAAGACTAAAATGGAAAATGACAACCGAATGTCGATATGGACAGCGAAACGACGATTCGACGATCCGCACGCTAAACACAATGGCGTTTCCTTTCTTTCATTCTTTACGTTTTGCGAACTTGGATTTTTCTGCTGTAAATATCTCGCTAATGAGAGGCGACTATGCATTGCGCGTTATGCAACTGTTCATGTTGATGCGATATAAGGCAAACATCTCCGCTAGCTAAATATGCAAAGCCAATAAAACATTCAGGCAAACAAGACTGCTCATCCGACAAACTTGAAGCGCGTATTATTCAACGGACTCAGGCGTACAGATATACGCTATTACAGATATACACGTCGTAACTCAATCAGCATATATTTAGATAACTAGATATCGCAGACCGGGTCTTCTTATTGAAGTAATTTGTAACGCCGATATCGGTCCTGCGTAATTGGCAATCCTGCGATATGTTCTACATCGTTCGAAGTAGATTACACGCGTTACATATGTTAAGAAGAATTTGCACTTTTATTGCCTTATTCTCGAACGTGGCGCGTTGTACGCGAAATCATATTTTTATCTCGCGACCTGACGTCAATCGGAATCGATATGATTTTCTGCAATTTCCTTCAATCCTCTATTCATTCGCGTAAATAATATTATCCACTTTTCATCGTAACAAAATAGATTCCTATCTCCAACGGATTACATCCTGAAATGATATTAAAATTTGCCAGATCGCGGGTCATAAAAATACAAAGACACAGAAAAGGAGAATTACCATTTTTATTTTAAATGTAAAAAATATATAGAAATTACATTTTGTTGAATTAATAGTTATTCTCGTAAAATTACGTTTTGTTGAATTAATAAAAATTAAATATGGTTGAATGATGTATCTTATTAAATATTAAAAGATCAAATTTAAATCAATTCTTCAAGTTAAATAACATTTTGTTATTTTTAACTTCCACATGTGTCGAAATTTATTATTTTAACACAAAATATGTGGTTAAAAACCAACTACATCTAATTAACTCATTTCTGTAAATGAATTGCTTAATTTCAAAGTGAGCAGCGTCCAATATCCAAGAAAATATGAATAACGATGTAAAAAACGTATAATAAATTAGAGTAAAATTTAATACATTTCTTGAGTTAAATTGTTTATAACTCCATTGTTTTAGTTGAATTAACGACGTTTTGAATAGGAACAATGGTGACCTATAGGAATAATTAAAAATGACTCAAATTGAGTATAATTTAGCATAACGAATTTAACGGTGTAGCATTGTTCTATCGATGATATATAGGCCACTCTAGCAATTAGAATATTCTTCGACCGCACTTGCTAAGTCCCGATTGTCGAGAAAACGAGAAAACACGTCGTAAGCTAATACGTGGCTCTCAGTGAATCGTTTGCAGCTTGTGCCACACTTGGACGCGATCGAGGAACCGCTGCGCCGAAAGCCTTTGTTCGCCATCGACAACCCGAGCCGCGGCTCGCGTTTACCGAATCCATTTTCAACGCTCGTGCGAGCGGAGCGTGAATATCCGATATATAATTGGGATTTAATTCGCGCCATAGTCCATTGAAGCGACACGATCGGAACTTGATAACTATCTCACTAGCAATTAATAAATTCGCGGGGACTCGTGATCACTGACTCGGATTAATGTGGTGAGTTATGTAACAAGTTACGAAATAAAAAGTATCGTTCCGCAAATAGTTATATCAAATATATAAAGTAATTTGTGCGCTTCGAGTATAGTAGATAATATAACAGATGTGTATCGTATAATTATAACGTATGTCGGATTAACGTAATTAGATTTTAAAGTCCCCTTTAAACGCGTAGAAGTTATGGATTTAGTAATATGAAACGAGAATAATCAATGTTAGTCTGCAATTTCGGAGTAAATGGAACTAATGTCATATATCCTCTCATACAAAATTCGGAGAATGTCCCATATCGGTTCAAAGTAATTAAACGAACGAATTGATCATTGACATGAGCCCGTTTTCTCACTTCACATATATTAAATTTGACTCCGGGATTCTATTCTTTTATTCCAGGATTTATCCACATGCAACTTAAAAATTATGTATCGCGGAAACAGAGCAACGCTAAAACAGCGTCAAAACATTATTAGAGTTGGAATTATTCTTTTGCAGGTACGCTAATGCAGTTGGAAATAATTAGCTGCAGCACGATCTGTTTTAAAACGTTAGGAGAATAGTTAAAAAAGTTCTTTCATTAGTGCATTTACATAAGTTTTTCTTGTAATAAAAAAGAGCTTTGCCTTTTTTAAATACCCGTTCTGTACGCGCTTCCAGAATCTAGCTGAACAAACTAAAACAAGCAGAAAAATCCGAGATCGATTATTCTTTTTATTTCTCATGCAAGTACAATGCAAAGTAATTGTCCGGTGTCGTAATTGAGAATTTTTAAACTTCGCGATGTTATAATGCGACGTCCAATTAGCGTTCGAAAGATTTTTCGATGATTATTATACGAATAGCCGCAATCGTCTGTGTTTGTTTTATTTTCTTGCAATTAAAATAGTTTTATATAATCGACGATATGGTTTCTACGAGCAGTTTTTAGTAGCGCTTTTATCCACTACGCGACTGGAAAATAAACGCGTGTAAACGAACTCGCGCGCGTACACAGCTGCATCGTTTGCCGGGGTTATCTGAAACACGATCTGATTTACATCGTTCCGGGGGTAGTTCGATGATGCTAACTCGTCGACGAAGGCGAGCTGGACAAACGAAGCCGTACATGAGTGCACAGAGAGGAAAAAAAAAGACAAAGCTGATGCGCGTTATGCAATTGCGCGTTGCGGCGATCGATCACGAAAGACAAAATAATCGGATAGCTGGTATTATCAGCGTCGTATTAACACCGGGGCGACCGATCCCGGCGAATTGCCAAGTAAGCTTCTTTTAATCAATTACAAGCCGTACAATTTGCGGACGTCGATCAATAGTAGACGTAAATCGTGAGAGCGGATTAACGTCGATTCTATCGTTGCTCGGTTTCTCTACATTCCCTCCTTTCCTTCGCAAAGAACTAGAAGTTCTTGTGAACGGACATCAAAAGGCTCGTTTTTTATTTATCTATATGTAAATTTAATTAATAGCAAATTTTAATAGTACAAAAAATAAATTATTAACGCTGTATCAACATTCTTATTGTAAGCACGATGCCGTTATAATTTTTCCCACTTCGCGCTTGTTTTGCGAACTTTAGGGACACGTCACGCAAATGGCATCGGATCCGATCGTGTTGAATATCACGTTTCTACAATTTGCTCGGGCAATCCAGACGGAGATTACCATGCGGAACGTTCCACCCGCAAGTATAGTCTATCTCGTCAGAGTAAGTCGCGCGGTCTGGTCTTAAGCAAATGAAGTTATACTCGCGGATGCAGCTGCGCCGTTTCAAAGGACCTATCTGAAACGCGATTTAATTTACAGCGTTACGAAGGAAGGTAGTCGCGCGATTTCAACTCGTTTGCTCCGGGGGAATCACCGATTCGGGGATTTGAGAAACTTTCGTTCCTCGGACGACTCGCTTTCCTCCGCCGCGCGGAAAAGCGAAACTCATTACGCGGTTATAAAATTTCATCCGACCTGCCAAAGCGAAACACGGTAAATTGACGGAATCGTGGCTTCGTAAATCTGTTTGCGTCCAACAATCGCGAAATCGCGATTCACTCTCAAACAACAAAAATCCTACTTCAAGAGATTAACCATTTCATTTTACGTTGACTGCATCTCGGTCACGACTTAAATCGAGAAATAAGCACGGGAAAAACAATAAGGTTGCCACAACCATAATAATAGTAACATTTGGTACAGCCACGTCCTGTGGTTGTCACATTCACATTGTTTTGTGTAGTGCATCTATATATGTTTGTCTCAACATTCACTATGTTTGTCTCAACATTCACTATGTTTGCTGTACCAAATGCATATAGTTGCCTTCACATCAATGTGAATGTGACAATCACAGGACGTGGCTGTACCAAATGTTACTATTATTGTGGTTGTGGCAACCTTATCGTTTTTTCCGTGAGAAGTCGGTTTCGCAGATTGCTTCTAACGATCAGACACATTCGGATTTCATTCAAACGCTTCTGCGAAATAATCCCTTCCGAGTCCTATCTGCGAAACAGGTCTGCAACCTGCGCGTGTCATCCGCGGCGAGCGGATAGACGCGTCATTAACGAGCCGTATCTTCGGCGCGATCTGCTTGAAAGCGTTTCTTAGGGACAGTTGAATGCATCTCTTTCGTCAGCGGGGAGTTAAGGAACTTTCTTTCGCACCGAGAGCCGGCTGTGCCAATCGATAACACGCTTCGCACGCATGTCCGGCAAACCGAGAAAATCGCAAGTACGAAACGGTTGCGCAAGTGTTTCCCGGTTCTGGAAGATGCGCACGGACCTTGGCAAATCGCGAAGTGAAAACGCTATCGAACGCTCGCCACTCGTATTTTAATTGCGTTCCGTCCTACAGCGGCAAGTAATGAAACTTTCAAGCTTCTCGCTCGTGATAAATTGCAGCGTTTAACAGGCAGGGCATGCGTACGAATTGAGTAAACTACATGTTGCCAAACGTGCCGTAAAATTCGTCAAATTATTGATTTACGACATAAAAATAGACACAATTTAGATTATACACCCTATCAAACCTTCATGTATATCTTAATTCCGGCATAATAATAATAGTCCAAGGTGATTCGCAAGAAACTATGCAATTGAGCGTGACACAACTCGAAGGACGCCCATTGAGCAGTGCATTAACGTTGCTTCAATGTCATGCAAAATTGCAGTGATAAATCATTATAATTGCGTGTTGCTGAATTGACGTTGTTATCGAACAAAATCGAATATTTTATTTACTCTGCTCGAAGCAAACGCGCAAAATTGGCAGACGATGAAATGGAATATTAGCAAACAGATTTTTAATGTAATCTTGACTTTACGTAACCTAATTATTGTAAAATCGCAAGAAAGATTACAAACGCCGACAGATGATAATACCGAAAGATTGTAAACTAATTACTAGCAGTAAGCTTATCGCAAACGCAATAAAACCGTGCAGTGCAACATGGAGCATTGAAATTACATTCAAACGATTGTTTCGAGTTAAACTCGAACAGAATTTAGTTCCATGCTGCACGCGCGTTTCTTGCTTACAATTAATATGAAAATAGGATGGTACTTACTCCCTCGTGGACCGTAGAACTTAACGGAGAATTCATTTAGTCCTCCTAGAATCGTCACCTCGTGTTTGCTTTCTATTCTGTTTGGGGCAAAAGAGTTAAGGAAAATCGCTCTTTCTCTATCTCGCTGTGTTACGTGGTGCTGCGCCGTATCTCTGTATGACGGGGAGAGGCAAATCACGGGTTGTCCGTCAGCGGCGAGAAACGACACGGTAATCAGCGGCACTCGGAAAATTGAAATAGAGGTAAGAGAAGATGCAAAAGCCGAGCCGCGGTGGACCGTTACAGCGCGCGGCTATCTAATCGACGCAGCGCACAAACGCTCCAGCAACAATGCTATCATTTTTCCGCCTATTTTTTTTTTGTTTTTCCCTCTTTGTTTGCGCGCTGGAGCTCGCATGACTAAAACGCGGATTGGACTTGTGTGGTATCAATAAACCATGCGGCTTAAATACTGCCGTTTTGCGCCGACCTTTGCGCCCACGTGAATATAGGCGAGAGGTTTAAAATTTTATAAACCAATTTTAAAAAAACACGTATATACGTTTTAGCACCTTTAACCCTTTCGCGCCTAACGGGACATACGTGTCCCATCGAAGATTTGAAAAATTCTGTTGGGTCTCATGCAGGTCCTGGGGCAAAAACTCGATTTATGTCGTGAAACATAAAGAAATCCAAAGAAAAAAAATCAGCGCAAAAGGGTTAAGCTCGCATTAGCTTATCACGGAAATATTGCAATCTCATTATCACACATAGCTATGATATCGAGACTTGTACCTCATGTATATGAATACAACGCGTTTAAAAAGGACGGGGATTGCAATAGGTTCTCACACACCATACACACAAGCATGCACACCATTAACGGGAACGTTTAAAGTGGAGGTCGCTGGCTCGCTTATCGCTTGTGTAAGAGCAAAACTTTCAATACGTGCATTAGAAAGTGCTTATCTAAACGGCGTTTCGTAGGAGGTGAATTACTGTTTTTCTCGCGAGACCAAACGCGAGCCCAAGCTCCGTATGAAACGGCAAGAGCGGATCTTCCGGACAACGGTCGCAAACCGAGACGAATCACGAAAACGGATCGCGCCGTGGCTCGCGATGCGCTTTAACGACGTAACGCGAATTACGAGCGACCGATCTCTCGCCACGAAGGTATCAAAGACGTATCTCGCTCGACCTAAAGACGTCTAAATATTTCTCAAGCCTCGCGTTTATGGTATCGCACATTGTTGCGATTTCCGTGGCACGTTACACACTTACGAGGTACACTTTTATCACCGTATAAAATCTGTGGCGCGCAGCACAGCAATAAAACCCGTCCCGATTAAATTATTCAACGACCCGGTCGCGCACGTGAAACGCACGCGGCAGCGCTTTTCAACGCGCCGGAATATAAAAATATCATTAATTTAATATTCCCCGCCGCGAATTTTGTCAGCCGTGAAACCAGAGTGGTATGCAGTGACATTAAAGTATTCAAACGTGTGCAAGAGAATTAATTGTAACGGTATATTAAATATAAAACTTTCCAAAAATAACACTTTTTAACGTTGAATTTTCAACAAATTTGTACACTTGTCATTGCACATCATTTACGAGGCAAACACCGCATCCGCGATTGCACCTGGGCCG
Source organism: Aphaenogaster floridana (assembly GCA_003063835.1). Classification (NCBI taxonomy): domain Eukaryota; kingdom Metazoa; phylum Arthropoda; class Insecta; order Hymenoptera; family Formicidae; genus Aphaenogaster; species Aphaenogaster floridana. Next base: position 2,022,314 of record NJRP01000007.1, read on the forward strand.
GGAAAAGCATTGATTTATTTTCTGGAAAAATTCTCTAGAAATTGGATTTTCTCAATTGCGCACGACGTGCAACGCGCGCTATTCGACTGGCGATAAACGCCTCGGTGTTGCGGCGAGCGGTTAGAGGCTGCATTTCAGACGCGAGCGCATTGCTCCGCTCTCACCTGCGGGGGCAGGTTCGAGGGCTTCGTTATCCGCAAGACTACGTTCCGTGAATGCACCCGATTCCGCGGCCGCTCGCGTTCTCAAACCCGACGGCGATGGTGCGCCCGTCTAGGCACACAAAGCACCTCCACCCGCGATTCCTCCCCCCCCCGCGGCGCGAGGCGCAGAGGCAGTTCATCGCCGCGAACAATGAACGGATGCACTCCGGCGAGGAAATAAAGCCAGCGAATCGCACGTGGGTCTCGCTCGCCCCGTTTGCACGCGCGTGCCTTGATCGTTCTCTCGTTGCGACACGCGATAACACACGCCTTCGTCACGCGGCATTGATTAGAATAATAACCATCTGCCCGCCTCCAGATTTCATCTGGAGTACCCTCCAAGAAGCTGCCGCAAGCAGCTCGGTTGTAACACGCGTCCTCCGTTGTAACGTTAAGTAATTACGCGTGGCGTGACACTGCGAGTACTAATTTTATAACGTCAGACTTTGATCCGAGGAAAATTTCTAGATACTTCTACACAGAAAAAAAATGCTGTTGCTTCAATTAAAGTCTACGTCACGGACAGTTCTAGTAAAGTCTACGTCACAAACATAAATAGTTCATCCAATTGTATTATGATTGGACCAAATATTTAGATTATTAAAAGAATAATCTATAGATATTTGGTCCAATCATAATACAATTGAATGGACTATTTATGTTTGGGTATTGGACCAAATATTTAGATTATTAAAAGAATAATCTAGATATTTGGTCTAATCATTGAATGGACTATTTATGTTTGTGGCAGCCCATAGACTTTAATTGAAGCAACAGCATTCTTTTTTTTTCAGTGTACGTCTGAGGAATTTTTAATTTTTAAATAGCACATCCTCCCACTCGCGCATAGTTTCACGAATTTCATGACATACTTCCGCGCGTCTCCGCGTTTTCATAACGTCAATTCAATCACGTTGAAAGTCACGATCAAAACGAGATGGAAGTGCAATGGGCCCGCTGCAACCCGAGCTAACGTCGCGATAAAAATTGCAGTCTCCACTTCAAACGGCAACCCTCCTCCGACGGGGAGACGTGAAAGAGGCAAAGGTACGCATTCGGAGCGGGGGGAGGGGTACAAAGGGAAATTTTTGATGACGAGGCGCAAGGAAATCGCGTCGAATCACCGCGCGACTTCCACGTACCACGATCCGAGCCAATTTCTCCGGTCGCCCCGAACAAAGTCGCACACCACGCTCCGCGCATCCACGTGAGTCATTATTATTGCAACGCCGCGCCGGAGAGAGACGCGCGCTGAAAGCCGTACTTTTTTCCGCAGTCGCGGCGGGCCTTTCCCCGTTACCACCCATTATCGTGGAATAATGGAGATACCATCTCGCGTGTGCGTCCCATCAAATGATCATCTCTATTCATGTGCTCTAATACACACGGCTGAATTAGCGCCGCGGCGGTGGTATACGAGGCATCCTGTTACGGGGAAACGGCCGACATGTGCGTCTGACGGGACGCGTCCAGCGGGCGTTATTAGAGAACAGATCGCCTCCGTGTTTCGACGCCATGTCGACACGGCCCCGTCGACGTCGAAGAGCCGGAAATGAAAAGTAGAAAATAAATCAAACAGAAAAAGGGAACGAAAAACAAGTTACACTCATCGCGTGTATCTGAAATTAATAGCGAATTCGGCCCCTTGCACTAGTGCACACCGAGTGCGCACTAAGGCTTGTTCATAGACAATTCTTATACTTAAAGATGGTTTTAAATACCTCTTGAAATATTTCTTAGCCAGTAAAATGATCTGTACAGCATCCGTACGGATCGTTTTATTGCAACGAAAGAACGATAAGCCACAACCACAATAATAGTAATATTTGGTATAGCCACGTCCTGTGGTTGTCACACATTCACATTGTTTTGTGTAGTGCATCTATATACACTACCAGTCAAAAGTATTTTACCATCAACAAAATTTTACCACCAACGAGCTATTGCTCGTATCGAATATCCTTCCTGACGTAATGCCACTATCACAGCACGTTCTTCATTAGTAATTTCATGTTTCTTCGTCATATTTTTAACTATAATACGCACTAAACAGGATTAGCTTGACATGTAGTATGTCTCGAAAACCGTGGGTTACTAATGAATATCGAGTATCAAATAATGATGCAGAAGTCTAAAATAG
>NJRP01000007.1:2057177-2094446 GCA_003063835.1 Aphaenogaster floridana
GCAAGTTGTGCTAACCGTGCCGATCTCTGCCCTATCTACAGGATTAGGTGTATAACTTTCAACGAAAGGTGTATAAATTTCAAATTATAAGTATTCTACACGGAAAGAACGATTTTGCTGAAGTATCTAAAAATCTAGCCAGATACAGATCTGAAAATAATTATGTTGGACCATTCAAAATAATTATGTAGGACGCTCAAGCATAATGACAATGCTACAAAAAGTTTTGACATCCTAGCAAGCAGCTTGAGCGTTCTACATAATTATATTTTAGACGGTTCAACATAATTATTTTCTGATCTATATCTGACTAAATTTTCAGATACTGCAAAACCGTTCTTTCCGTATAATTCTGAAAGTAACAATACGAATCATGCCTCCCCTGGAAAAAAATCCTGCGGACGCCCTTGGTCAGGACTCTGACATCCTCTTTTTCTCATTTAAAGAGAAATTCTCTTTAGAGAGAAGAACTCCTTTTCCAACTTTACTCAATACAGAGCTTGATAGGGAAAAAACGCCAAACCTTTCGCGCCAATCTGACGGATCAAAGGATCCGCGAGCGAGGTAGCTCTATATCCCCGCGTAGCTTTTCAGCACCCTGTATAAAACACACACACACACAAACACACACCCGCACACGTGCACATATACACGCGCGCGTGCAAGGAGGCGCGTTGCGATTGCGACTCGCTCTCACGTGCGCCGCCACTACGCGACAGCGTATAGAATCGCACGAGGGTACTTATCGGATGCAGCATGGAAGACGTGGTCGGGGGGAGGGGGCGTGGGGGCCCGAGGGGGGGCTTTCATAAAGCGGCTCTCCAAGGATACAGTTTGATAACGTCCGTGTCCATGCGTCGCTTGCCGGCGCTGGGGGACGACATATTTATCGGTGCTGCTCGATCGTCGACGGTGCTGAGTTCGGCAGGGGCCCTTCCTCGCCCCGCGGCGCTCCTGGTAGCGTCCTCCACCACTACCTCTTCCTCCTCCTCCTCCTTCTGCCGCTGCGCGTGGATCAGCTGAGCCCGACAGGCACTCCGTCGTGCCCCGGGAGGGCCCTCTGGATAAGCGCCCCGTCGATCAACCTTCTCGCGCGTGAGGGAACTGATCGCGAACTCCTGGCGGCCCGTGCTCCGGCACTCCGGCGACGCGCACTTCTGTCCCCGACGATAATGCAAATCGAGCGTTATATTCAGCGCACTATTCGAGCGACCGAGAGAGAAAGAGAGAGACAGAGCGAGCGTCAGCAAGAGCCAAGGAAGGGGGGAGCGCACGAGAGAGAGAGAGATAGAGAGACACACACAGAGACGCACACGGACGTCGCGCGACGAACGACGGAAGGAAAAGAGAGAACGAAAAGAAAAATAAAGACGGCACGCTCGCGAACGCGACAATCGACCAGTCGATCGGCTGGATCCTCGCGAGGCTCGCCCTGATCGAAGGGCCGTGAACGCGAGGCGAGGCGAGATTCGCGAACGGTCGCGATTCGACGCGGGGCGAACGCGACGTGGAATAATCCGCCGCGAGGTGAAAACTGCTTGCGTTCGTTCGTTCGTCCGCGCTGCGTTGCGTTCCGTCTGTCTTTCTTTTCTTCCTTTCTTCGTTTCCCTCCTCCACGAAGCGCGCTGTAAGCGTCGCGTGTGTCCCTCTCTCTCTCTCTCTCTCTCTCTTTCTTTCTCTCTTTATGTGTACAAGCGATCCGTGCGTCTCTCTCTCTCTCTCTCGCTCGCTCGCTCTCTGTCCGCGGAAGAAAAAGCTCAACTACTACCAGACGAGAGGAATCGTCCACCTCGTCCTACTCCTCCTCCTTCAGGGGTCACCTCCTGCTTCGAGAATCCTCTCGTCGGCCTGCCTTCTCGCGCGGACCAGGCCAAGGAAGCCACGGGGAGGCTAGAGGATCATTTCGTCAACGTCGCCAATGACGAGACCGTCGCGCAGTCGACCGCCGTCTTTCTCTCACTCGCGGGTCGCTTTCTCTCTTTCTCTCTCCCGCTTTTCTTTTCCTCGCTCGCGTGCGCGTACACACGGAAAAAAACCGTCCCCGTCCTCCTGCCAGAGAGAGAGCCTAACGCCAACCGTCGCGTAAAACGCCTGTTCCTTCTCCCTCTCGCGCGCGCGCGCTCCCCCTCGCTCGCTCCTCTCTCTCTCTCTCTCACACTCTCGTGCAACCCGCGACCTGTCAATCCACGATCTTCGCCACCATCTGATTGCGTTCTCGTCGCTTGCACACTGGACTCTCCTGGCCCGACCGACGCTGCTGCCTCCGACGAGCGACGACAGCGGCGTTTGGCGCGTGCGCACGATCTCCCGAGAGAACTCGAGTGAAGTTGTCCGCGCGAGTTCGCCAGAGCCGCCGAGCAAATAACGCGCCGCCATTTTCCATCGCCGGCGAGCGGCGGGAATTTTAATGTCGGTATTCGGCTTTCGATACGTAAAGGCTCTGCACACAATAGAGGAATATTAGATATTAGGAATAGGAATTAAAATTTTAGAATCAGTTTCCTCAATAAATATTGAACGTAACGCACAATATTTATAAGATATAAATAAGATATTAATAAGATATGATATAAATGTGTTATATATATATATATATATATATATATAACACATTTATATATATATATATATAACACATTATATATATATATATATATATATACACGAAACACAACATAAAATTATTTATCTATAATGTTCATTGAGGAAACTGATTTTAAAATTCTAATTCTTATTCCTAATATCTAATATTCCTCCATTGTGCGCAGGACCTAAAGGCCTCCGCACAATAAAAATATAAGGAACAAAGAACAGATATTAGCGATTGGAATGTGGAAAAAGGAAGATTCTTCTTTCTCCTTTCTTCCTCATACCAATCGCTAATATCTGTTCCTTGTTCCTTATATTTTTGATTGTGCAGGAGCCTTAAGGCCTAGAGTGCATTCCGTTTCACGCATGATGCATCATTTATTCTTTTTTAACGTTGGTGAACAACAAGGATAAATGATGCATCATGGTATCATGCACGAAACGGAATGCACCTTTAGTCTACAATGGCTGTATAAGTCTGTAGACTTATCTTTAAACTTCAAGAATTGTCTGATCACAATTGTTAAATTTAGAGCTTAAGGCAGCGCGGGAAACGCTTTTTGATACAAATTATTTTGCTTCGAGTAAAAGGATTACTACAACCATTGTAGACTAGGCTTAATTCACAAGTATTTGGATGCTAATCGCGAATCTAGATTATTCCATCAGATTCGCCGTGGAAAATGCAGAAATGGCTACAACAAATCCGTTTATTTAAAAAGTGTATAAAAATTACTAAATTATATAAAAATTTGCGAATGTGTAAGGCGGTGCACGGTATTGTGGTTTACTTACAAATACAATTGCTTTCGGTACAATATTCTTCTTTTACATAACGACGAAACAATGTTGATTATTACTGAAACCATTAGAAGATCCTGGACTAATTATTGGGTCGCTGCTCGAATAATAACTTCAACTAATTATTTATAAAAGTAAAATAATCTGTAAACTTCACTTGTGTGTGCCTAGTTTAAATAGCGCTACATTACTTGATTAATATGCACTAGCATGAAGTCGACATACGGAGAGAAACTCTATTGCACCTTACTTATAAAATACTACTTTTTATAGTCAGAGTCTATAGTAAATACTACATTAAGTAGCTTGATATTACACATTAAATACATATACAATCATCTGTAAAAGGTTATTAAACGCAGTTCCTGATCTAATTTCGAATAATAGATTCGTGCAAAAGTTCTTGTATTTATAGCGTATCTAAAGTGAAAGACTTGCATTAATACTTTGTATATGTAACAATGTATATAATTAAAAACTGATACTATTGAATGGCAGACTTAAGTAAGTTGGCACATACTTTCCGTACGAAATTGTTACTTTCAAGATGCATGCCACAGTAAATCATGATTACTGGCTCTTAAGACTATCAATCATGATCGAATACAGTGTTACAAATGTTAGATAAATGCCCAATAATGATATGTATAATATAATAAGATATCATACGAGGCTTTTTTATAATTTGGATTGAGAAGTAAAAACTATCATTCTTCTCTTCACGCATCTTACGCTTAACATATGACAAGTGAATAGGAGAAATATACTTTCGAAGTCTTAGTATAAATTCATCATCTAGACCTATTCATTACGTTGCTGATTAACTGCAACAAATTGTATAAACACATCTAACGTTTATAACGTCTTGTAAGATTGAAATGGAATGCTACAATATCTTCAAATTTTCATTGTTAATTTAAGAATAATTAACTGTTTAAATATGCAATAGTTATAACTCTAAAAGGCCATCTACAATGAGTCGCAGTCGTAAGAGTTGTAAGAAATTGACCAATCACAGTCCATTATTCTCCTTGCGATCGAAGAATAATGAACTGTGATTGGTCAATTTCTTACGACTCTTGCGACTACGACTCATTGTAGATGGCCCATTATATTAACAGACGAGTCATATGTAAATATAAAAAAAAATGATTAGATTAGTGCAGGAATACTATGGCTACTATAAGCATATAATACTGAAAGATATTCTAAAAATCTTATATGTAAAAAATATGTCAAAGAAAAACTCTTTAACCTGTTCTCTCAACATAAGAATTTCATCGATACATTAGCAGATAAAATATACCTTATCCATTAGTAGAAGCTTTGTAAAAATGAATCTTACACGTAGTATACAGTAATATATCCATATAATACTGTGTAAATCCTATCTCAATTATAGATTAGCTGCTGTTTACTACATAAAGTCATTTCATCTTATTCGCATATAAAATATTTGATTCAAACATTTGATTGTCGTTTATGCAATATTTTCCCGAATTTAAGTGAGCATACGGAAAATATTGGTATAACAATATTTTTATGTTAAAGGGAATGCTGTATTAAAATAACATGATTATGTCTATCATTTTTATTCTAGTACTAGAACATCACAAAGCGCGCGCTTTGCGCGCGCCATTTATTCTCGAGTACTATATATTTTAAATGACATGATTTATTTAATAAAAAACTGTCAGAATTCACATTGACAGCCGTAAATGACACATATAAAGTAAGTCAAGATACGGCAATAATCAATCAGCATCGCGGAAAAAAATCTTCAACGCTTCGATATGTTCGAGTTTTTGATAACATATCTTTTTTAGAAGAGTATCGCACTTTTAAGTGCGCGATTTTAAATACGCATCATTTTGTGTTTCAACTCTTATGCATATATATTTATATTGCATCATATAAATTTTCTTATTAAATAAATTATGTCATTAATTATGTCATTTAAAAAATGGTATAAAAAACAGATCTAAAACAAATGGTATATAAAAACAGATCTTATCAAATCCACTCCAAAAAATTTGTGCTTATGACACACACTAACGAATATTAGAGATGAAATGACTTGTACATTTTCTTATTTTAGATAATATGATACTATAAATAGGTATATAAAAAACATACAAAAAAACGTTGGAAGCAATAAATAATCAATTTGGCATAAAAATTGTGTTACCGTAGGAGTATTATCAGTCATTGTGTTCCTAATAAATAATGGAAAATCTAAGTACAGTTCTACTTACAAGTTCTACTTATAACAATTAAGTACATTAAGTATTTAAGTAGAGTTTGCCGTGTTGTCCTGTTTCTTACAAAATGTACACAAATAGAAATATGTACTTTACTCTACTGCTGTTTTTCGTGCAAATGCAGTCAGAGACAACATCTCATTGGGATCAGTTGGCAAGGGAGAAAATTCGATTTCTTCACTAATACTATTCTCTGAAAGTTAAAAGGGCATATCTTAACATATAATGTAACAAACATATCAGCAGAATTTGATAAAATTTAAGATTTAATATTAGTATACATGATATACAGGTAGTCTTCGATTTACGATGGAATTACGTTCCGAGAACTCCATCTTAAGTCGAACCACTCACAAGTTAACCTGCTCGCTACCAGAAAATCATTTTATGTCACTGCCTCTTATACATTACTATTGTTATTATGTACTGTTAAAGAAGAAATAATACAAATAACAATAATTATTATCAGTAAACACTAACCAAACCCTCCCAACTCCTATCACATAAAGCCATCGTAAGATTTAAACATCGTAAGTTGAATCATCATATAACTCGCGGACTACCTTTATGACAAGAATCTCAAATATATATTTAATTTTTAAGCGAAAATGTATATTTACCAGATGGCTCAATTGGCCATTGCTTATGGGAAGGTGCATAAAGACATAATAATGCAATGATGTAAATGTTCCACATTCCATATACTCCAGTGAAAAAGGCAGAAGTCATTTCCAATTCTAAATCATCATCCCATTTCCATTGACCTTCTGCAACCTATCCCAAAAACGTTATATATAATTAATGTGTGCAATTAATAACTATATATAATTAAAACGTATAAACTTCTTACCTGACCGAGTATAAAGCCGATGACAGTTAATGACGCGCACAATAACGTAGTAATCATTAAAAATTTGAAACGATATATGATACCCTCATAATGCAAGCGTCGTGCCGAGCTCATGCTAGGTAAAACAGCTCTCTTCGCGCTAATGTTCATGAATACTTTCCATATCATATAAGACAAAAATAACAAATATACTCCGGCTGATATACCAGCCAAGATAATGAAAGATAGCTATTATTTGATTAAGGAAATTAATTTAGAGAATTATATAAGTCATTTTTTTTAAAGTCAATGATAATAGATAGTTTAGAAAGGATACTGCCAATTTTGTGCCAAGATCAGTGACCCAAATTGAATAGAATGGATTTCTCAGTTGTACACCACGCTCGCACATATCGAATACGAACAGCGAGAGACAACCGGTACCTACTGCAGAGAGATGCCGCCAGTAACATTTTAATGAACTGGTTTGTTCACCTTCCTAAAACATACATTATCAAATTAAGTATCTTTCAACATTAAGAAAATAGATATTTGTATATGTATAAAAAACTCACCTGAATCTGTTGAAATCAAAGATGCATACATAAAACAAAAAAGATAAGTCATTATATAATGGTTTTATAGTAGTTTTAAATAATAAAAACTCAGCCTTCTTACCATCAAGTGTTCACCAGCAAATACAAGCCAGAATGATAACAATGTTGCATAAAATACTCCTTGTCGAATATCACCCAGCAGAAGCATAAATGGCATGTCGTAAGCAAGTGTCAAATATTCCAATGGCACTAAAAATTATATAAAAAGTTTATAGATAACCGTGTAAATAGAAAACTTGGAAAACTATAAATCAAGTATAGAGCAATTAACATACAATTTAAAAATGTTAAGGCAGAACCCAAAGCTAAGAGCATGTATTCCAAAAGAGCGGGCGATCTGGATAGCATGTACACTCTTCTCCAATACCAAGCCAAAACACCTAGCACTACTGGGAAATAAATGGTCTTTAGACTCACCCATACCTTCGTGAATCCACCATTTTGATTAATAGCCTAGATTAACATTACAAGTGATACATTAGATTAAATGTTTATCATTTATAACATTATAAGAATTTTACATTCTGATACTTACTGTAAGCCATAAATCAACAATGTGTCCCAATCCTTGGTTTTTATCAGTGTCAGAAGGAAGACGAATATTCAACAGGTAATAATCATGGTACAAAGATCCCAATTCAAACAATGGCATAACGCTACAGTTGTAATTATAGTGCTCCAATGGCTAGAATAAATTGAATTTTATATAAATTTGGTATTCCAATTAGATAAATTTATAAATTTGTATTTATATGTGGTTAACTGCATGCAAAAAAACAAATATTCACTAATAAATAATACTACACAAATAAATGTACCTACTTTGTCTATGCTGCAGTCCAAAATTCTCTCCACAATAGAAGAAGCATATGGTTTCCATGCATTATCTGGATCTTCCTTGTTTCGATATGCTAGCCGTGCGTCCAATGTTATTTTCGTCCTAGGAGCTGTAGAGAAAATTATGTCAGAACCAAGGTTAATAAAAGTTTTAGCAGCAGCAGATACATTACCTATTTCAATCTGGCTGGTATAAGATATATCCATTTGTAAAACACCTATCAAATTTTGCTGCCATCTTGAATAATCAAGCTGCATGTTGTTCCGAGGCACAGGCATCTAAAAAAAAGATTTATTAGATCTTTATAGTTCAAAACACTTTCTTGTAACTACTAACTGTATATATAGTAATTGTAATTTGTAAATTATACCTGAAATGTGTATACAACTTGATAAGCCTGCTGATCAGTGTCTAAACTATAGTGATTTGTATCAGCATAAATACAGGAACCTTTTCCTCTTGAGTAAAACCACGTATTTTCATCATGAGACCCATTAACACTAATGACTTTGCATGGTGTACCAAGAATGTTCTGACTGCTGGCAGGTGTTGGCGCTAAAAGGAAACATATCATTATGTATTTTATATAAATTTATCTGAAAGATAGTTAAGATATTATAAAGATAGTTTACTATATTAGACAAAAATTGTAGATCGTTTAAAACGACCCTGAAATCTAATCTAGTCTAAAGTGGACTTGATAGGTTAAATTGCGAATAAGAAGTAGAAAAAGAACACAGATTTTAATATATACAATTCCAAAATTGATTTTAAAATTATATCATTACATAAAAATAGCTATACTATATATCAGGGTTGGGCGTTTATGCGTAAAATATAGTAGTCTACATCTACACATAGACAATGTAAACTATGTTTAACGTGTCATCTATGTAAACTATCAATAATTTATGGATTATCAGACATCGGAGATTTGCATTTTGTTTGCAATTTCGATTTCTCAGTTGCAATTATTATTAAATATCTTCATAATTAATACCACAGTTAAATACGTTTATTATTTTATAATATAATTGCTCTTTCTTTGCATTATGCTATCCAACTTATAATAAGTACACGAAAAGAACGATTTTACTGAAGTATCTAAAAACTTAACTAGATACAAATCTGAAAATAATTTTGTTAAACCATCAAAAATAACTATGTAGGATACTCAAGCATGATGATAATGCTGCAAAAAGTTTTGATATTTTAGCAACTATTTTGGGCGTTCTACAATTATTTTAATGGTCCAACAAAATTATTTTTAAATCTGTATCTATAGCAAATTTTTAGACATTTCAGTAAAATTATTCTTTCCGTGTAGTTTACATAGTTTATAGTCTACATGAAAAAAGTTCGTGTAAACATTACGTAGACAACATGTAAATAATCCATGTAGACGTAATCTTGAAATATATGGCACAACCCTGTTACATATAACAAAAGGTAGAATAAAAAAGTAGAATATAAGGAGCAGTATATTTATAATATATTTATATGCTGCACACTTATTATCATTACCCGAGACGATGACGCGAGCGTGTTTGCTGTCTAGGAGTGCTCTAGATCCACGTGCTCTACTCACCGATTAAACCGCCTATCAGGAAGCAGACTATCTGCGCGATTATCAGAAGCATCACCAGCACGGAGAGCTTCTTGCCGCTCAGGTTCTCGATTATGGTGCCCTGCATCCTGCCCGTCCTCTCGCGCGTCTCTCCGTTATCGCGACTCCGCGGCCACGTCCGTTCGAGGGGATCTCCGGCACCCGGAACAACGCCGAGGCACAACACCGAGCGAAACGACGCGGGACGCGGGCGACAGCGAGCGAGCGTTTGCCGAGCCGGGGAATCGGTCCCTCAAAATGGAAGCCACCGGACACCAGCGATAGGGAACTCGCCTGAACTCGCCTCGCCGTCGAGCTCGCGGCATTCGCGAAATTTCGAATTTCGAGAGTCGAGACTCTCGAATCGAGCTCTCGCGTCCGCCCGGCGTCGCCGGCGACGTATCGATCCCTCGAATCGGCACTCTCGACAGTCGGCGGCACGCGAGACAGACGCTTCGCTCGTTTCGGCAATCGGCTCTTTCGTTTCGCGAAATGTTTCGGAAATAAAGAGAGAAAGAGAAACAATCGCTCGCGTTCGTCCGTATGCCAGATGACGTCGGATTTCACGTGTGACTCGTGTCGACGATGATTGCGTTTAACGTCCCGAATGACACTTGCACGGGGAGTGCTGACTGCAGGCTGATTCTTCGTTAAATCCTCCCCGTTAGATTAATTTTAGGTTAAACATGGTAAGGGTGCCAGTCGTGTAATAGTGGGTGTATCCGTTGAATGCATTTTAGTTCTGTTGGTTTCATGTCATGGTTTCATGTCATGTAGCTCAGTTACACAGCCCGCGATTTATGTCGAAATTATAATTACGTCGATGTACTATCCGATCCAAAATTTGTCTTCTTTAAGGCCCGGTTGCACCAATTTCTTGGTAAGCTAACTAACACTTAAATCATATGTTTATCTTTATCTAATTTGAAAGAGAAACAAAGAGAGACATATGATTTAAGTGTTAGTTAGCTTACCAAGAAGTTGGTGCAACCGGGCCTTAATCATAATGATCATTTAAATATGAGCTTCTTTTGATACTTAAACTACAATTTTTAGTAAACGTAATTAATAACGTCCGTTTCCACCAACGTAGATTAACTTTGATCTCGGTTTAACTTACTCTTTATCTTTTTTTAGTTCTAAGAATTAGAAAAAGATAAAGAGTAAGTTAAACCTCCCCCCCCCGAGATTAAAGTTACTCTACATTGGTGGAAATAGATCTAAAAGAGATTGATTCAAATATTTATGTCCATTTTTACCAATGTAGATTAACTTTAATCTCGGTTTAATTTAGTTAGAATATCAAAATAGACTCAAAATATCAAAATAGAATATCAAAATTTAAATAATCATTATGATTAAAAAAGAAAAATTTTGGATCGGATAGTACATCGATGTTATAACTTCGGCGTAAATCGGGCCGTGTAACTGAACTCGTATACGTATATAAGTACTTTATTTCATTACAATACAATCTTTGCGAGTGTTTTCAGAAGCCAGGAATGCAAGACTGTGAATGTTACAAGCGCAAGAGATTCAAGCCTGTGTGGTAGTAGCGCAATCTTGCTTGTGTGCGCTAATTTGGATTTGTTTACATGTTTTACTACACCTATGTTACCCTGAAATGTCTTGGAAGATATACATATATACTTTCCATTTCTCATATAATATCATGTATATTTCTGTTCTCGTAAAGAGATACGATAGCGCCAAATATATTTTTCTTGAAGTATATTCTTTCATATAATTTTTTAAATATATATTTCCTTTATATATGTTTTCCCCTATTTCTCATATAATTTTGGATGTCATATAATTTTTTCTCATCATTGATACTATACGTAAGAAAAGGGAAATATATATTTTCTATATTTGTATTAGAATTTGAGTAAAATAAAGAAACTATATGAGAAACAGGGAAAACATGTAAAGGAAATATATATTAGAAAAATTATATGAGAAAAGAATTATTTATATGATACTGTATTATATATAATTTTTTTCTCATATAATTTTTCTAATATATATTTCCTTTATGTACGTTTTCTCTATTATATATCATATATAGATATAAACATATACTTCCCTCATAATTTTTCTGATATATATTTCCGTTATATAATTTTTCCCTACTTATATAATTTTTTTTTATTATTATTAGATAAAGGCTAGTTCACGTTAGACGTGAAATATATGCATGTGACATAAATAAAATTTCAAGAACAGAATCCTAAGCGGAGTACAAGCTATCTAGAGAAAATTGCCAAATTTTCTCCATCTGTAAAACATTGCAAGCTGCATTTCCAGATTGTTTCAACTAGAATAATTGGCATGACAAGCAAAAATATATATTAATTTTTTTTAAGTTACATTCTCATTAGATTTTTCCTTTTTACTCTTCGACATGTGCCGAGTATGCACTTTTACATTTCAAGCGCAGAAAATGTAAAATAGCACAGAAAGGAAGGCTGTATGTTCTATTCATTTTGTTTATAGGTACCTTCACATTTTCTGCACTTGAAATAAAATAAATGTATCCCTCCAAAGTTTCAGAAAATAATGAATATGTTAAAAAGAGGAAATAAAATAAGGCGGGAAGATCGCCTATAAATCTCCCCAAGTTTCACTTGAAATTATCTTTCAAGTAATTTTCTATTAAAGATGAAGTTTTATCTTCACAAGTAAAATCTATTTAAGTTTCTGTCAATTAAAAAATCCTATTTTTGCCCTCGCCTATAAATAGATCTGTTTTATAATCAAAGTTAAAATTCTTAAATTCTTTAATTTTATCCTGATATCGTACACATAAGTTGCCATTGTCGAGTAACAATAGTTGCTTTCCTTTACACTTGAGTGATCTGAGTCACTCGATTATGTGAGTATTTTATCTCAGATAATGACGTCATTGCTCAGTGAGTAAAAGGAACGCGCAAGTGAGAAAATATTACAAAATGAGAAAATTATTTACAATATTTATCAATTTATTTATAATTATTTTTCGTCATTTCGTATTTACCTGATTATTTTATTGATTTAAAACGTTACTTTTAATGTGTTGTGAGTTTCACTCACTCACTAAAGCACAAGGTCTCCAGCTTGTGCAGATTGCTGGTAAAAACTCAGTTAAATTTCATTTGCCGGTGTCAAAAGGAACGTGCATTTAACTGAGTGATTACGTTACAAGTGAGATTTATCTGAGTTTTCGTAAAAGGAAAGCAGCTAATAACACACAGAAAAATATTTGTTCGTCACAATTTCTAAGGAATTCTAACAAAGAATTTATCTTGCCCAGACAAGTTGGGGTCGCATTTTTGCTTCCTCGTAGAGGAAGCTTTGTTATAATTCATAATCGCAAGAGTTTCGCGGGGAAAACGCGCTTTCGAACGAGGCGGGAAAACGATCGTGCCGACCGTTCCCGAACGCGTCCGATCGCGAGCAGAGATCGCGTCGATCGCATCGCGAAGGTGTCCGGCGGTCGTGCGTGCATCGCCGTCGATCGTAGATCGGGGTTAGTTAGGGAGTGACGTGAGCGGGGAAACACAGCCTACGGTGGAATCCGTGTCGCCCTGTCGCCCGAGAGGGTCTGGGCGACGTAAATGTCAAAGGATCCTCGGTTCGTAACGCGACTACCGTGCTGGACCGAGAGCGTCTCTCTCGCGTAGGCGTGGAGATGATCTGAGGAGAGGCCGGGAGTCTCGCGGTCGACACCACCCGTCACGGGAGATGTGTGACGTAGCGATGGACGCGAACGGGAACGGCAAGCAGTATCCTCTCCACTGGGATAGGACCGAGGATGGAAGGCCCTATGGGGCGTCCTTCCGTCGGCGCACGGCCAGCAACGACGTGAGTCGAACGACCGCGTTGGAAAAGCGCTCGGGAAGTTTGCATAACTCGTAGAAGTGCGACGGTGAACCAGATCGCGGCCCTAACCTATCCCTCGATCGGATGGATCCCTTGCTGGACAGCATCCACACTCCACAGACTCTAGCTGAGAGACTTGAGCTAAACGCGATAGCTCGCTTTAGACAATCTGTAACTCGCGTCAGGTTTCAGAATATAATTCTGTTTCTCATTTTATACACCATGTATTTTTATGTGTTTCAATATGTTGATATATGTAATTATGTGATACTGATTCTTCAGATATTTCTATTACGTGGCATATAAAATTGTGAATAAAATTCTATTCTGAATTCTAACGAGAATTGTTGATCCTTCAAGAAAGGCCTTTAATCTGACACGAATCATAGATCGTCCATATAGGCTTTAGTATAGAATTATGTTTTATATGGGTCATGTATTTTGATATTCACTTTATATATAATTCTGATTCGTCAAGCATTTGTCGTATCATGGTATATAAAATTTATAAATAGAATTCTATCTTGAGTTTTGATAACAGTTATTGATCCTTTAAAAAGGGTCTTTAATCTGGCAACAATTATAGCTTGTTTAAATCAGGCTTTAAGATAAAATTCTTATAATTTATTCTTATACATACTATATGTATTGTAATACATATTTTATGTATATATATGTATTCTGATTCTTTAAGCGTTTATTGTATTACGGGCACATAAAATTATGACCAGAACTCTATTCACATAATTTCGACAAGAATCCTTTAAAGTAAGACTTTTATCTGCAATGCAAATTATAGATCGTCTCAAAGTAGATTTTAGGGTAGAATTCTATTTATAATTTGATATGTCATATATTTTGACATATATTTTATATATATGTGCATTCTGATTCTTCATATGTCTCTTATATTAGCAAGTAAAATTATAATAGAATTCTATTCTAAATTCTGATATCATAGATCGTTTTAAAATTTTAAAAAGGAAAAGCATTTATAAAGCGGTATCCTATCCTTTAATTTAATTGTGCTTACAATGAATACATAATTGACAATGATATTTACGGATATGCAAAATCCAATGTAAAAGCATACTGTTTCCATGATTCATGTACTGCTTTATGTTTAATTACAAGTACTGTGGCAAATTTATGGTAACTCGGTATATTCGTATTTAGCAGAAATAAAAATTATACAATTAAGCAGCTTTTGCTGGTTAATTCATCTAATATCGTTTTAAATTATTTAACATATATGTCTCATTGTTTTATTATTCCAGGAAAGCAACAGAACTACGGATCTGGAGTTTGTTTATGACGACACTGATATACATACTAATGAAATCGCTGAGTTGTATAGCTATACGGAGCAATATGAGTTGCAGCTTAACCTTAAGGTATAATTCTTTTACCAAATACAAGAACGGCTCGTATAACTTTTTTTAAATTACAGGCATTTGAGGATCAGATGGAATGGTACAAATTACGACCGTGGTGGCAAAACTTGACAAGACCACAACAGAGATCGGTAATCTACAAGTTGCTAGATCAACTAGAAGTTTCCAATAAACAACTCAGGATGAAGGCGGCGCGTTGTATCCTTTATTTAGCTCAGGGTTGTTGGGCTGAGGTACAGTCTGACAAGGAACAACAAGACTGGACTAGGACAAACGTAATGTTACTCTACGAAGCTGGCATTTTTCCAGCATTTGTTGAACTGCTAAACATTGAGATTGAGTAGGTTTCTTCGTACATGTGTGTGCGATATAAGAACGATTGAATCCTTGTTGAACTTCTATTAAACAATTTTTATAGAAATAGCACAACTGCTACCTCAGCAATGAGAAAGCTAGCTGTTAGCCTCGCTGATTCGATAGACTTAAGAGTCATTCTGTCCGTTTTGTATATTATGACAGAAGTTATGAGAGAGGAATTAAAAGATATCGAACACAGTGAATATAAAGACAATGTTGAAGCTTTTAAAGAAGATCTTGGTATGTCATTGTGTTTATACACATATTTTAATGAACGCTAGAAAGGAAAATTTAATCGTTTTAAAATGGCTATTTTCTTCGTAGTAAATCCATATGGAGAAGAAATACTGATCGTTAAACTTCTCGGCATGGTGACATGTTTCTGCAGCGGCTCGGCACCACATTTTCCTATGAAAAAGGTTCTCCTGCTTCTGTGGAAGCTAATCTTAGTCTCTCTTGGCGGCATCGATGCACTTAGAGAGTTAAAAAAGGTGTATCGCGAGGAGGCAGGACTCGATACGCAACAAGAAGACACTATCGAAGTCGCCAGAACGATGAGAGCCAGCTCTCCACCTATGAGTGCGGCAGATTTGATAGAAACGCAAAATCAGAAAAGGAACAATCGGCCTTTTCGACGGGTAAGCGATCCAAAGTTATTCTATGTGATTGTTTTTATCCTTTACAAATATATATTAATCATCAAACATTTTCCAGAGTTTGATGAAACAAAGCTCGTTAGATGATCCAGGCTTAGGTATGGAATACGAAGGAGGAGAACCTCCAAATAATACTGTAGCAAATGAAGGGGATGGCGAACTGATTGTATTTTTGGGTCCTGGTGGACCTGGTGGCTGGAATCAAACGTATTATGAAGATCAGAATAATCAGTCACAATTAAGGCCAGGTACTCCACAGCTTATAAAAGGAAAAGGTAATATCTTAATTTTCTTTAATTTTCATATTCGAGTATTAATATTTAATATCTCATTCATCAGGTTTACCATGGACGCCCAAAGTGAGGCAAAAAGACGTGGACACCTTCCTTGAAGTTGCCAGAATGAAGTTTGTCGGTTACAAGTTACAAGGAGATAGAGAAAGTTTAGCAGGTTTACCGCAACCAATCCATGAAGGTGTTACTACCCTTAAAAAGGTATACTTTGTTGGTTCATAATATCGCACATAATCTACTATTGTAATATCTAATATTATAATGTATTTTAGCATATGTACACATCCCTAGCGGAAATTCAGATAAGGAAGGAAGAAGAGATTGCAAGAAACCCGATGAGTACTTCAGAACCACCGCTTCGTCAAACACCAACGGAAATTCTTTATCAGGCTATATTACCAAATTTACCACAATATATGATTGCTTTACTGAAAATATTACTTGCTGCTGCACCAACAAGCAAGGCTAAAACAGACAGCATTAATATCTTGGCTGATGTGTTGCCGGAGGAAATGCCGTGAGTATGAATAATACAATATTGATGTACATAAAATCTTTAAAAAAATCGAATGTTCCATTTTTTTTTTAATTAATTGATATTGTAACTGCTAAATATGAATATATTTTTAATTATGTATATTGTAATCGTATTTAATTTACAACATGCTTTTAGAATGACGGTGCTGCAATCAATGAAATTAGGAATCGACGTTAATCGACATAAGGAGATTATTGTTAAAGCCGTTTCTGCAATTTTATTACTGTTGCTCAAGCATTTCAAACTGAATCATGTATACCAATTCGAATTTATGTCACAACATTTAGTATTTGCTAATTGCATACCTCTTGTATTAAAGTTTTTAAATCAGAACATTATAGCTTACATTGAAGCGAAGAATGTGTAAGTAAAGATGTGATTATGATTAAGTTTCTAAGTATCAATATGTAACCAATAATTTATATCGCAACAGTATCCCTATTTTGGACTTTCCCATGTGTGTCATTGGCGATCAACCGGAGTTAACTACTGAAAGTCTCGAAATCGGGCATAGTCAGTCTTTCTCATGGAGAAATGTTTTCTCCTGTATCAATTTATTAAGAATTTTGAACAAATTAACCAAATGGAAACATAGTAGGATAATGGTAAGCCGATTTTTATTAATTAGAGTAATGTATTTTTTGTATTATATTAATATTTATGAAGATTAATATATATCTGCATTTATATTTGCAGATGTTGGTCGTTTTTAAATCAGCACCTATTTTAAAACGCACGTTAAAAGTTAGGCATGCAATGATGCAGTTATACGTTTTAAAATTATTGAAAATGCAGACGAAATATCTCGGTCGACAGTGGAGAAAGACAAACATGAAAACTATTAGTGTCATTTATGCAAAGGTTCGACATCGCTTAAATGATGACTGGGCATACGGCAATGGTAATAAATATTTTATTAATATTTCACGTTAATGAGAACTTTACAAAAAAAATTTATAATGCTTCTGAATTACTAAATAGATTTAGAAGCGCGGCCGTGGGATTTCCAAGTTGAAGAGTGCGAGCTACGTACATGCGTCGATCAGTTTAATAATCGAAGATATTCGAACGTTCCAAGAGATGAAGAAATGGAACCGATTGACGCGTCAGTAACATCCGTGCTTGGTACAAATGTGGAATTGACTGAAGAGTTTAAGCAACATTATGAATTATGGTTGCAACAGGAGGTATTTCAAAGGAGTATCAATTGGGACGAATTGTTGGATCCCGCGGCGTGTGAAATCTAAGTTTCATATAAGTATAAAGCGCATGTGAATCGTATTTTCCTTAAATCATAGACCTGGATGGAATTGCGACATTTTTACGAATTACAATACCATTGTGAGAAGTGTTC
The DNA here is from genome assembly GCA_003063835.1 of Aphaenogaster floridana. Lineage (NCBI taxonomy): Eukaryota > Metazoa > Arthropoda > Insecta > Hymenoptera > Formicidae > Aphaenogaster > Aphaenogaster floridana. The sequence continues at coordinate 2,075,172 of NJRP01000007.1, forward strand.
AAGCGAAAAACATTGCCATATCGACACTGCAAAAATTTCCAAGTTGCATTTGATATCGCGATGAATGGTCCTAATTTAGAAAATGTTCAACAAAGAGACTTTCTGATGAAACGCGTAAAACATTTCAAATTTCTTTTGTATTTAATTTGTGCAATGCAATATAGTGCTTGTAGTCATTTTCTATCATAGGCAGCCAATTTCAAATAAATATATAATTTTCTTTTATATATGCATAATATATAATTATATATTATATACATATATTACATATATGTATATAATATATATATGATAAAATTTGAGAAATTTATATATATAAAAGAATATTAAAATTTAGAACATTTTAATAAAATACATTAATTTTTACTATTAAAAGTACCATCTGGTTTTCCGTAGATTATACTGTTATATACCATAATTTACAGGCATATAATAATACGCCATAATTCAATTTCTTACATTTTATATGTTTTTTATATGTCCTCTCAACCCTTTCTATCACAGTGAACATATTCAATGAACTTCAAGAGAATCTTGACGTATGCAGAGACTATCTTACTTCCTTCTAGCCTGCACCATTTGATAATCTAAATATATAATTATTACGTATACATAATTATACATATATATGTATATATACATATATATATATATATGTGTGTATATATATATATATATCTTCAGTTCATTGTTAATCATGACATCAATTTGTATCTATATATCCATGTATAGCTGATCTTGAAAGGATGTTAAATAGCAGAATCATGTTGAGCTGCAAAATTTAGTGCTGTGTAAGATGCAAGACGATCGGCTACCGCTTACCTGGTACATTTAGAATAAGGTTTTTTCACAATATAGGTATACGTATACAGCAGATCAACTTTCTCTTATTTATTTAACGTAAGTTACGCAAATAATCTCACAGATCTCTAGCGTTGTATAATTTATGTTATCAAAAATACTTGTACAGTATGCCGCGATTGGTACCATACATATGTTCCGATTGTCAAGATTTAATAAAACTAATCTAAATAGGAAGACTGATTCACATTCCTTCGCAATCTTGAGATAGCATTAATATTAGATGCAAGACAAGGTTTCTGTAATTATAAATTTGTGGCTGCACTAGGTCTGTTATTGCACTGACAAATTCAGTACAAAATTTAATCGGTGCAAGAGTACAGATCGAGATATGAAGAATGCGGAAATCAGCATGATAGATTTAAACGATTTTAAACAGTATCACACGATTAAATTGGTTTATAATTTATAATTTATAAATTATTTGATTTTTGCTATTGCACTGCTGCATTACAACAGAGAACCGTATCTGAAGATCAATCCTGTAACTTTTTTCCGAGGATGGAAACGTGAAAAGTGAAAATTGTTCCCATCGAAGTCAGAGGAAAAATTTTTCACTTTTCACCCTAAGAGAAAAAAGTTACATGATCGATACCCTGAATCAATTTTGACGTCTTTTTGCTAAAAGAATGTCTCGCACAATCAGTGCACACTTTCCGCACTAGTACAAAAAGTTCAGCGACAAAGGATAAACCTTCTATTTTCACATCCATGATGAAATCGGATATGTAAACATTAATCGTCAATAAGATAAAAACAGTGGGATATATGTAAATATATTACATATAAAATTGTAAAAAAATATTCGCTATATATTATGGTTTATCAAAATTTTTGGAATGTGTCAGTCAACAATTGCGTCACTTTGAATAAATCTTCATAGATATCGTTGTTTGTACTTTGCGCATAAATCTCGTATCACAGTGGTTGACGTTGATATCACGGTTTCACCCATTTGTATGAACCATAGTACGCGAAATTATTTTTCTTCGCCATGTCGTCTGCTTCTTTCGGCCCTCGGGATCCATATCTGAAATTTTTAATGAATAATACATTTTTGCATGCATTAGAAATATCTATATTCCGTGCTACATACTTATATGGAATCGGCTGAATCTTTTCTTTTTCAATTTGATGAAGCAGCGGCGTAAATATACGCCATGCTTCGTGTAATTCGTCGTTTCGAACAAAATGCATTTGCGAACCACAAAAAACATCTAAAATTAATCTCTCATAAGCGTCTGGTAACTTAAGATCCTGAAAGAAGTGATATTTGTAATGAATATGACACACTACTACATATCCGATTTTAACTTCGATGACAAATTTTTGTATGAACGAGATTACTTACCTTGTATCTACTGCCATAAGTAAAGTCCAATTCTGTTTCTTCCATGTCGAACGTGATGCCGGGAGACTTTGTCATCATTTTGATGTACAATGCTTCGCCTGGTTGCACCCTTATCACCAATTCGTTCCTCTTTGCCTTCCCGTCGAAGATATCACCCGGTACATCTTGGTACTGTACTCTAACTTCTGCTTTCCTCTCATTTAGAGCTACGATATCGCGCGACGATTAAAAAAGAAGTCTTTATTTGCCGAGAAACGGATCTTCTTCAATGTTCTTACCTTTTCCACATCTCAAGATGAACGGTACTCCGTCCCACCTCTCATTGTTTATTTTCAGCACTGCGAATGCAAATGTGGGCGTGTTAGATCCAGATGGTACTGTGGAATCGTCTAAGTAGCCTAAACGTGCCTCGGCATCCTCAGCAGCCGGATCTCCGACGTATTGACCGAGAACTACCTGATCGAGCTGCAAGTCTTTGATGCATCTGAGAACCTTCACCTTCTCGTTTCTGATATCATCCGGTTGGCAAGACGCGGGTTTCTCCATGGCTACCAAGGACAAAATCTGCAGCAAGTGATTCTGCATCACATCTCTGATAATGCCGAACTCATCGAAGTAGCCGCCTCTCCCCTCGGTGCCGAATGGTTCCTTGAAAGTGATCTGCACCGAGGCTATATTGTCCCGGTTCCATGTCGGATTGAATATCCTGTTTCCGAATCTCAAGGTCATCAGATTCTGCACCATCTCCTTGCCGAGATAGTGATCTATACGATAAATCTGCTCCTCGCTGAAGAGCGTCGCCAAGTGATCAGAGAGCTTCTGCGACGAGACGGCGTCGCGGCCGAACGGTTTCTCAATTATAATTCTCGTCCATCCTCTGAAATTTTAATATAGATATACTAAATGTATACTAGATACATATATTCCATATATTTATCAATGGAACGAATTGGTTATTTTGGAAATAATTTTAATGTATTTTCTCTCTTCGATTTTTAATGTTCTGCTTATCGATTATCTTGTTTACATGAAAATTTATTCTCCATGTTTAAAATTCATACTTACTTCTCTCCCATGCAGGTAAGTCGGATGCGTATCGTAACGCTTTCGAACACGCTCGGTGGTAATGCCAAATAAAACAGCCTATGCGCAGTATGCCCTTGCTCAAAATTTTGTAATTTACGATTCAGTAACTCAAAGTCTTTTTTCTGATCGTAAGAGCCAGTGACGTAATGATTCAGCTTCCAAAATTCTTCATACTTCTCCACCTCATCCGACTTCACTTTCATATATGGATGACACTTCTCGCGCAATTGTTGTATCGTCAATTTGCTTCTAGCATAACCGACGAAGGTGGTGGGTTTTGGCAGGAGATTGTCTCGGAAGAGCCACCAGAGAGTCGGATAGATCTTCTTCTTGGCGAGGTCACCCTTTTCATCATCAACGAACGCAGTACTTAGATTAAAATTTGGCGGTGAAATTTGATAAACAGGTATTAATGTACGCTCATTATTTATAATAATGAGCATACAGTTATAGTAGCCAATTTTCAAAAAATTACAATTTATTTTAATATCTAAAAAAATTTCTAAAAAGTTTTAATATAGTATAGCAATCATGCTTCTAAAGCAAACATAATTATTAAAAAATCATTTTAGAAATACTTGTGTAATATTGAATCATGTGTAAAAGTTAAATTATGAATGCTATAAGCTGAGATACTGCGATAAGCATGATTGAATGTTCATTCAGTTAGAATTAGTATTGCATATTTTATATTTCCTGTCAAAATTATAAACTTACAGATGCTCCAAAGGTAACAAATACGTGCGGAATGAGCCTGTCAAAATGAGTTCCTTCCAGATGATCCATTTCGTCTGATTTCAGGGATTGCCTGATATACTGCAGGCTCTCCTCCGTTGACGTCCCTATGGTTAATATTAATTTCCATTGAGTGGTATTATACTTTTATATTATTTTGTAATATTTATAATGCGCTTTGTCAGTATCGCGTAAATGCCTATTTAAATAAATTCTATTTATCAGAAAGTTTCATTGCGTATCACTTTCGTATTCAGTATTTCATTATCTTAATTACACATAGCTAATTTGTCATATGTGTTTTATTCATGTGAATAAGTAAAGAATTCTTGACAATATCTTTTTGAATTTACCGATTTGCAAATGGACACGAAGTTTCAAAAGGTATGATGCAACATTTGATGAATCCATTGCTGAATTAAAAAAGAATGTGTTTAAAACGCAAATTTTGTATTGATCGTGTGTCTTTCCATTTGTAAAATCAAATTTTATGCCAAGAGACAACATGTAATCATAAATATTATTTGTAAGAACATCTATCTATATTTATAAAGAGATAGAGTCATAATCTTTACTGTATTAACAATCAATCATTCCAAATAGTAATTTATTTTATAAAATTAATGGTATAATAATAATATCCGATATAGCAGGTGACGATTCACACATAATTCACGTGATTAATGCAGTTAGGTAATTAAAAGCTTTGGCGTAAAATCATGTCCATTGTCACTTTACTATTACATGAAATATTCATCAAACTCGACGTAATCGAAACATGACGCTATTTATTGTATTTTTATTGGAAATTTCCCAATCGTACGACAGTCGCAATAATCGTATATATTAATCCTCAAATCAGACATCAAGAACATTGTGTCCGGACTATTTTTTATCTTTAGATTATCAGCAAATTTATTACTCATAAAGAAATGCTCCCGCCTCCAGAAAAATTTACGGTGGGAGTATATAAATTAAATTTTCAGACCCGCTGTGAAATCTTAATCTACTGCAATTTTTACGAAATCATTAAAATCGAGGGAGGACACAAAATATACTGGTGACCAGTTTGAGGGTACTAAACCTGCAAATAAGTAATTCAAGTTTTATTCAATTTTTTAATCTTCTAATTATATTATTATATTATATTAGCATTAATTATAAAGCAAACAAACTGAAAAAAGAAAACTTTTTTGTTACTATAAAGCCGGGAAATAAACTATATTCTTCTATATCTAATACGGGAAACCGATATGCGACGAGCATAGGCGTACAATTTGTTTGTAATATAATTTTTTTTCCAAATTACTTTTTTCAATAATTATTTTTTATTTATTGAAGACATAAATAATAATTTTTAAGCCAAGAAATATTTTATTTTTATGAAAAACCTCTCCTTTTTCACTTAACACGTTCTATTTTTATTCTTTTAAATAATTATATTTAAAGCAGCACCCTTGTAATATCTTTTTCTATAATTTATCAAGTTCGAAAAACTCTAAAAAACTTTTTTATATATCAATTTCCAAAACAAGTTATAAATTTTATTTAAAAACTTTATTTTTATCTAATTTGTTCGCAAAAATAATACAAATAACATGTTTAAAAAACTTTTTTAAATGTTTCAATTATATGGTAACTTAATTAACGTTACAGAGAAAATGTTTAAATTTTTTTAGAATTTTTAAACCATCCTAACATTGTAAAATTACTCCCAGACACAAAGAACGTGTATGGAATTAAAGTACCGAAAAAACGTATCAAGGTATTTGAGGGTTAAATATCAATATATAACGTTCCATAATCTATTTCCTATATATCTACTATTAACTATGTAATAGTACATACCGTATGAAATAAATAATGCTAATCTACAATCTTGCTGAAGTCGTACTTCAGATATTTTGCGACAGGAAATTAATCACAGGGAGATATACATATCTAATATACAAATGTAGAAAATCTTTATTTCTCACGTGGCGTGAAAGCATAGCATAAAGCATGGACTGCGCATACGACACGAAAATCGGTCCGCTCCATTGAAAAGGACAGAAGATGCGGCCAATATCTATCTCTTTCTATTCAACACCAATCACAATGATAGAAAGAGACAGAGATTGGCCGCAACTATACACTATTGCACTCTTTTTCTAGGCCTGTTTCATATACGAGTAAAGTAGGGAATGCGCAGTCCATGCTCCATGGGCGTCCTTACAACTTTTTTCAAGGGGGGCAGAGTGTAAAACTTAGAGTTGTCAAACGAATGTTTCTTCAAATAATATTTTTTAGAGAAATATTTTTGCAGATTTTTATTTTTAATTGTATAAATTTTAAACAAAAAATTATCTGGTTGTCAATAAAATCATTCTAAATTGAAAAAATTAAAATCTAGGGGGGGCATATGCCCCTCCTTGTCCCCCCTCATGGGCGCCCCTGCCATGCTGTATGTCTATGCGTGCAAGGCATGTACTGTAGCTTCTCTTTCACTAAATGCAAAAGCACATACCGTATGAAATAAATAATGCTAATCTACAATCTTGCTGAAGTCTTACTTCAGATATTTTGCGGCAGAAAATTAACCACAGGGAGATATGCACATCTAATATACAAATATAGAAAAGCCTTACTTCTCAAGTGGCGTGCAAGGCACGAGAGCTGTAGTCTTCTCTTTTCTCTAAATATCAGCAATAAACGTAGAATTTTTTATAAACCACAGATATTGCAGATTTTTCACGCAAAATTTCCGACACGATACTTAATAATATTACCGCACTGTACCTGTAAAAGCTCTAATAAGAGTGAATCCTTGTTCATGTGTTTACACCCACACGTACATGCATGCACACATACATACATACATACACATACATTCTAAGAGCGACCTCAAAAATCATCTAACATGTTTATGTCTGGCTACCATGTCTTTTATGCCTATACGGGTTAATATAAAAAATATCTTTTTTTTAACGTATACAAAAGGAATCAATTATGAATTCTTTTGTGTAATTTAACGTCTTTCAAAGTAACTTTGACTCTTTCAGTAAAGTTTTTTCAAAAACCAAAATAAGTTATTTAAAATAGGAATGATGTTCGAGATCTTTGAAAAAGATCACCATATTCGTTATATTCTTTCTCGCGTGCAATAATCTTTTAATTTGTATTACTTAAAAGAATTATTTAAAAATTTGATAAAACTTGATATTTGACATATGGAAACACAAAATAACAAATGGATGTGTCATGTGAAGATTAACGTCTTTTTAGAGAAATTTAAAAAAATCTTATTTATTTTATTTCTCGTTTATTTAGTATGCTTTGATGCAAAATATTCAGAGACATCATATATCTTATTTATATTTCACATTTAATCACACACTACTTATAATTACAGGATCCTTGATATTAATTATACCACTATTATTCATCAGGTGATAAGAAGTTGAGATAATGATATGATTACCATTTAATTACTATTTTTTAGATCAGATTTTTTTAGATTATCTATGAATATTTATAATCATTTACTTTCAGTATATTTATTCGGTATTAAAAAAAAGAAAAAAGGTTAATTTTGCTGACAATAATTTATTACTGAACGAGAGATTCTGAATAATATCATCGATCAAAATATACGATTGTTTAGTCACGTAGTATTTTAAAGTCGCCTTTTTGGGACCAGAAATATTGTAGGTAAACGTAGTTTTATGTTTAAACTTACTCGATGAGGTACTCATGGCTTTCATGATTTATGAACAGTTGCACGAACAATAGACACTATCACGCAATCGACTGACTGTCGGTTAGGTCTTGCCGATCTCCCTCGATCTTACCGCTTCACTAGCGGAACCTCGACTGACAGCGTCGGATTTGCCTTGCATGCGCGTACCACGTGCAATCAAGAAAATGCTTACAAGGCAATCGTGGAGTGCCCTCGATAATAGATAAAAAACCGATCACCCAATCATTTGCCATAAAAAGTTCAATTCCTTCATTAATAATAGATTTAAATCAACAGAGCGTAGGTAGAAAATTACATGAAGGAGCTTGAAGTGACGCTTGAAACCAAGTATTTAGTTTGGCAATGACGATAAGCGATTAACTAAGCAACATAATATTAACGTAATAGTTTTAAACATAAATGTATATTTTAACACTAGAACTGCCAAAGCAGTCAAAATGATTGTATTTTTTAAATCAAATTTATAATGATGCATGTGCTAAGATGATGCGTGGCTATTATTGCAATATATAAATGATTAAATTGATTATTTTATTTTCCCCTTTCATCTCTTTTTTAAGACACATAGTATGTTTAAATAGTAAAAATAGGCATGCGTTAATCGTCGGTTCTAGTGTTAAGAGAGTTTGATCGATCGTTAATATTGTATAAAGATGCTATTTTTATCTTTCTAAATAGATACTCTTATCGACAACATTTAATGATTGCACACGCAATGTCGTCTTGGCATTTTTACACGTAATTTTACAAACGATGCCTTCTTCTCTTTTAGCTCTTACATTAGCATATTCTCCGGCAATCTCCGCATGTAGATGAAAATCAAATAAGTTCTCACCAAGCTCTGATGATCGCGGAGCACTCCGTTCAACACAATGCAATGAGTTTTTTTATTAGCAAATTCGATTACGCGATCGTACATTTTCCCGCGCAAAATTTTTGCACGCTGCTATTTGAGTTTTTTGCTTATACAATTAAAAGTCGCGAATAGATTTTATTTACGCAAGTGTAACAATGTTTGTTGGAGAACGTACGGCGTATTGCATAATGATGACTCATTGTCAGTCTCTCCTCGTGTATCAACAATGTATGTGATGTACGCTGCTAAAGTTAGGTAAACCTCTTGCAGTTCGTGCAACACTGTTCCCACAAATGGAGAAGCTTCAGCGACAGTTGTAACTGTTGTAAGCACCAACGCATGGAACAACGAAACACCTGTCTGCGGACTAATCCCGACCTTCGAGCATCACGGAAGCTGAACCGACAATTACGCGATATTGTACAAGTTATTATTATAGTTATTATTATATAGCTATTATTGTAGATGGTATTATAATTTACGTGGAAGTGTAACGGTAAAAAAGATGTGCGCAAAATGATGCAAAAAGTATAGAGAATAGTGAAAAAAGTATAAGATACACAGTTCTCTAAAATAATAAAATGTGTATTGTTTCTTCGTTCATAAAAGAATCAATGAACTGGAAATAGGAGAAGGATATTTACAATAATAATAGCAATATTCATAAATTCCTAAAATAACAAATTTATCTTATTATTGTAAAGTCAAGGAAAAAACGTTGCTCGTTTATTTATTATGCACGCATAAAAACTGCGGACGGCACGTACAAGTCATGCGTGCGAAGATACTAATAATGTGCACGCTGTACGTCTTATGATAACGATGACTGGCAAATCAATAAACTAGCATCAGTCGGGAGTGCCAATGAGTGCGCGGTTCTTGAGTTACATCATCGCGATGTAATAGGTCTCCTCGCTTCTATTTTCAAGGGCAAGCTTCCAAATTGATCGTAATCGGCTTCATTATCATGCGACCTTAACGACGATCTAATCCCTGTTTGATCTCCTGCAATTAGAGCTTCAACGAGATCTCCACGATCGTTTGATACTTAATTGCTTAGTTTTGAAAGCGATTTTGTGCGAGAGCTTTTTTAAAACCGACCTTTTCATCTTTATATATCGTTTTCATTTCTACTTATAATAAATACTTATTTTATTTTTTGTCAAGTTAACAATAGCCCAATTTTGTCCAATATGACTGATATTCGGTGGGAACAGATGTACTAATTTATGCCGAGTAAAGTTAAACAAATTTCGTCCCAATGAACAATTTGTTAATAAAAATTACACCACCTTTCCGCTGCGGCAGCGAATCATTTAATTAACATCAATGATGTGCAATCAGATTTGTCAATCATCAAAGCAAACTTCTGCCTTCGTAAATAATTTAATAAAATTGAACGAGTTATAATCCTGATATTTTTCGGTATAAACGTTCTCTGAAGATCAAGTTATAGTTGTCGGATACAGCATTACATTGTAGACTACAATAATGCGTTCTGTTAAAACTTTAACATTGAATGCAACAATTGGAAGCACGATATCGGAACATGGCAGAACATATGACGGAATTTTGAAATTTAAATTCTTGCTGGCTCACTTGAAATGCGCATAAAATATAACGATCATGACATAGTAAAGAATGACTTTAAATTGAGCTAAATGTGGTCTGTTTTTGCTTTCATTTGCAAAACAATTTGGATTATTTCTTATCTATCACCGTATTACAAGGATATAATTGTATATTGTACAAATGTATTATTGTATTTAACACTGTATTACATATTTCTCGTACAAGAAAAAACGAAGTTCAATATAACATAAGTTCAATATATTATAACAGAATAGAAGATTATAACAGAAAATTATAACAGAATAGAAAATTATAACAGAAAATTATAATAGAAAATTATAACAGAATAGAATTATAACAGAATAGAAGATTATAACATATAATATCCAACGATCACTTCGTAAGATAATTGGCGAAAAATTTTGTTTATTTATGTGTTTGAAAGAATTTATAAAAAATTTTATGTTATATTTATATTTTATGTTATGTTTTATTTTACTTGTATTTTTAGAGAATTTATTTAAAATATCTAATCGCGTCTTGACACGCTGGCATTGTCAATACGTTCCTACATAACAAAACGCAAGTCACTATAAACGACGAAGGATGCAGAAATATAATTGCTTTTGTGCAATACGTGTTTCTTTATCATGCGCCTCCGGCGTTAAGTTAATGACACGGACCTACTTTTCAAGGCGGCCTGGAAATAAATTGCACCCGCGGCTGCGAAACACTTAGTAAATAAAGTTATGTCAAAATCTAGAGCGGCAAAACCGTTCTCCGATTTCGAGCGTCGGTTTCGTTTCACTACAAAAGAAACTTTCGTCATTCTGCTTTTCACCGTTTTAAATTCCTTATGTAACAATTTCCAATGTAACAATTTCCAAAACAACTTCCATACTTTCAAAACAACTTACAGTTTAAAATAAAAATTTTTCGAAAATATCCGGAATAATTGCGTGATAATCATCAAAGCAATAATAATAATATCATAAATGATAAGATTATTCCTATGACAGTAATTTATATGTTTCGTTAATATATACAAAATAAATTATTTATCAAAAAATTCTTTATTTATATCGACACAATTGACTAATGATAAGTTAACGTTTTTTATGACGTTTCGACCCTAAGGATTGGGTCCTTCTCAAGTAATTAGGCTATGCGTTATCATATATAAATTATTTATATTTATTAACTATATATAATAATTATAATATTTAAAACTATAAGTTAATTATATATATATTTTTAAATATAATTTCACTATATATATTTAACTATATATAATAATTATAATATTTAAAACTATAAGTTAATTATATATATATATTTTTTTTATAATTTCAAGTACATGTTTTTTCAAATATATACATTATTTCCAAATAATGTAAAATTTTAAATAAACAAAAAATCTTTTTGATTGATTAGGAAGTAATCATTATACATATATACATTCACGTGCTGATCAAACAATCACGCTTCAGTCTCATGACAATCTTCACAAACGTCCAGAGATAAAGAATCTGAAATTCTCCAATCTGCGGATACAAACTGCGTAAAAAAAATTCGCCTAAAAACTATACCGTATAATATCTCGCGATAAAAAAACAGGCGATACTTACCCGCCGTTCGGTCGTTATCGCGCGCGTGGAATTTTTTTTCGATGCGATCACTCGAGATCGCGTGAGGAAAAAAATTACATCGTACGATGCATTATCGACGCGCTTCCGCGTAACATTCGCGACGCCGCATTTTAATCTCGCACACACACATTCTCTCTCTCTCTCTCTCTCTCTCTCTCGTCCTCTGCAATTTAATTTTATCAGTGAGCCTTTTGCGCCATTATCTGCGCTTAGATTTCAAAATGCGCACCGCGCGCCATGGGCGCCCATGAGGGGGGGCAAAGAGGGGCATATGCCCCCCTCTGGATTTTAATTTTTTCAATTTAAATTGATTTTATGATTGACAACCAGATAATTTTTGTTTAAAATTTATACACTTAAAAATAAAAGTCTACATAAATATTTCTTTAAAAAATATTATTTGAAAATATTAAATAACGCTCATTTGGCAAAGCCTTAAGCCGTAATCAGACTAGAGATTGAGATTGGGATTGGATTGGAATTTGACCAATCAAAGCAAAGCTTACTAAACATGAGATTGGTTTTCTTTCTCCGGATTGGTTAAATTCCAATCCAATCTCAATCTCAATCTCTAGTCTGATTACGGCTTTACAGAAATGGTACCCCTAAGTGTATTTACACTTCTGCCCCCTTGAAAAAAGTTGTAAGGGCGCCTATGCCGCGCGCACAGAAGGCGTCCGTCATCCGTTACTCATTCGCGATTCGATAGACTCACTTCTTCGGTGTCCCGCCATTCTTGGTCCTTGAATCTTGACGCTACCCTGCTTGACGAAATTCTCCCTTCACCGGTCTCCTTTCGGCGCAGCCGAATAGAATGGTCCTTTGGACTCCTTTCCCCGGCGTGGCCTTGCCGCCAAAACGACACCGTCACTCGCGAATTTGAGGTTAAGCGCCAGCTCGACGTGCACGGCGTTTTCTTGTTCCTTTCGATTCCCGGCTGCTTCTTCATCGCCCCCTACCCTCCTTGTCCCAGCAAAGAGCCGCTGTTGTTCATTCTCGCGTTTTCCTTCGCGAAGCGACTATATCATTTCCTCGCCTCTTTATCAGTGCGATAAAAATAGCGCGCAAACATTAGGCGCTCGTTTGAGTTTGACAGCTTTTTGGCGCGAGAGAGGGAAAGGAGAGACACATTTTCCGTCCTAAGCTGCGATCCGTTTAAAGCGGTGTCTACAATGAGATTTTAAGTCGTAAGACTTAACATATCGACCAATCACAATCAAAATTGCGGTCTTACTTTTAGAATACTCAACTGTGATTGGTCGATATGTTAAGTCTTACGACTTAAAATCTCATTGTAGACACCGCTTAAGCCCGGTTGCAACAGTTATTTTGGCTTTAAGCAAAACTTAAAACTTTAAATTTGTTGTACTAAAGCAAAAGCGACACCTAAAGTGCTTCAAATTGCGCTTATCTCAATAAGATAAACTTATCTTAATATCTTATTAAGATAAGTTTATCTTATTAATATATTAATATTATATTTATATTATAATATTAATTAATATTAATTTTATTAATCTTAATTAATATTAATTTGTATTGAGATAACTTATATTAATATTAATTTATCTTATTAATATTTTAATATCTTATTAAAATTAACGCAAATTAAAGAACTTTAGATGTCGCTTTTGCTTTGGTACAACAAATTAAAAACTTTTTGAGTCTCGCTTAAAGCCAAAATAACGTTGGTGCAACCGGGCCTTATTGTTAGTGCTACAAATGCTTTGAAGTATTCTTTGATTGGTCAATCAATAAAATTCTTTGTTCTGATTAATCAATTAAACGCTTTGAAGTATTTGTAGTCCAATTGGACCACAGCCCTGAACCTGAACCCATACAGAACTTTGCAGCAACATTGCAGTAACATTGCAATATTGCCGAAATATCCCATACAGCACAGAAATTGCAGCAACATTGCAGCAACATTTCGGCAATATTGCAATATTGTTGCAACGTTACTGCAATGTTGCTGCAATTTCTGTGCTGTATGGGATATTACAGTAACATTGCAATATTGCTGAAATGTTCTGTGCTGTATGGTTCTTAAAACGGGGCACGAGGCGCGTTCGTTCTGGGAAGGAGGAGAAAAAGACGCGAATACACGGATCGCATTCGAAGGAGACTATATAATTTATTTTAATGCTATTTTAATTGCTTTTAAATTTGTTTTGAACGAGACTGGATCTCGCGTTTGCATATAACGTAATGATAATTTTATGCGGCGCGTCTCGCAATTATTCCCTTCCGTTTTAACACTAAAGCTTTGCTATCGACAATTTACATATATATTCTATTTCTACCGAACCGGTCAAATGACCGGTTTTTATCTTTTCCAATTAAAATTTTTTCCAACTGAATCAGAAGAAACGAAAGAAGAAGAGAGATAGATATTAAAAAATTAATTATATGTATATTTAGGAAAAGTCGTGAAGTCAATCAGGAAAAGCGATAACATTGAATGCAGAATCTTTAATCAAAAGTTTAAAAACGGTCATTTGACCGACGTGGCGGTGGTAGATCGCGAAAAAAAGACTGTTTTGAAATTGAAAGTGAACGCCGCCGCCATCTGGCGGCCCGCGGTCACGTTCTCGTAGAAGACTAGAAGCCGATCAACGCGATTATCGTTGCGGCGAACTCCAGGCTCCAGCAGACGTTCCTTGCACGTAAAATTAATGTATGTCTAGCAAAGGTTTTGACGACTGTCAGAATTATATTTTGCCATCAATCGCATCCGTGTGTCGATATAAAAAATCATGCATTCAATCACCGACATAGAAATCGATGAAAATCCTAACCTCATCCTATTAATGAAATTCATAATTTTGCATTATTTTAATGTAATATATTTGTTATAGTAAAATAATATTCTCACTTATATAATTTATATACATTATATTATACAGAGAGATGAGATTGACGTCGATATTCTTTCGTAACGCGAGACAACCACAGAATGAGAAGAAGGTGCCTTTTAAGGCGGTCACACCGTTGAAACTCCAAAATTTTGTGAGCCCAAAGCATCGCAGGTTAACAGGTATATTTAAAGAGCAATTTTGTTTTTTTTTTTTTTGTTGCGATACGGCTGATTATAGGCTGTAAACTTCACTCTGCACAGAGCGTCTCGATATTTATTACAATTTACAGTAACATATAATATTCAGGAGACTTCTGCTTCGTAATGATAATATTTCTGTTTCCAGAACGGGGATGTCTACATGAAATGACCCTGCTTTTAACATGTCTTGAAGAAAATGAATTTGAGGAAAAAAGATGTGTCCCGCAATCTAAGGCATTAGATCAATGCTACAGGGTTTACACCGAAAGTATGCAGCGTGCACTTTCCATAAAAGAACAATCAGTACCTGTACCTGGCAGTAAGAATGTCACGCCTAAGCAGATCACGTATCTCCTACGAAAATATCCGACAGTATAACGCTTCTCTTTCCATAGTGCTGCATTGATGCGTTAATACGTAATGTAAACAAATTTAATTATTACAATACTTGTAATATATATGCATAAAAAAAGTTTCATCTTCATAAAGACTTATATTCATATGAATATTCATATTTTAAATATTCATATCTATATTTATATAAATATATCTATAAATCTAATATCTATAAATATATCTTTATTTCAGTTTGTACAATTCTATCAGTAAAGCATGTACATAGATGATGATTCTTTTTTATTTTAAATAATTATTTGTCATTTTTAATGTCGACGATGTCCTGTTTATCAGAAATCGTATGCAAACGTTTCAACGCAAGCCGTTTCGAGTAACCTAAACATGATACAATCTTTTATGCAAAAGTTTGATCATATCATAAAATATGTTACATACGTACGAGTTGGTTCAATAATGTTGGAGATAGTTGTGGTTTTCTGTATGACATCCAATTGCTGCTCGATTCTTTGTAAAGCCTTATAATTCTCCAACTGTCCGTCTTTATAAAAATAATATGTACAGAATAATGTTATAGCACAAAGTGTTAAGGCAATTTTTCTGCACAACCATGTTGTACTTAACAGGTGCACCTGTAAAAGAACCTGATGTAGCACTCTTTTTGGTGTAAATTTGTTTGAAAACTTTGTGATAATATTACCTTATCATCCGGAGACTGAGGTATAATCTTATCATAATATTGAACTAGTATTCTCTCAGCCACTATATTTAAACTTAGGATACTAAAGAGCGTAACTCTTGCTTCAACCGTTCTTCTAGAAGAACTGAATAACGCGCAGAGAATACAACT
Organism: Aphaenogaster floridana; assembly: GCA_003063835.1. Classification (NCBI taxonomy): domain Eukaryota; kingdom Metazoa; phylum Arthropoda; class Insecta; order Hymenoptera; family Formicidae; genus Aphaenogaster; species Aphaenogaster floridana. The sequence continues at coordinate 2,091,283 of NJRP01000007.1, forward strand.
GACAGTATAAAATATAATAGATTGAAACCAAGACACTTCCCCAATAATCCAGCTTTGGAAAGTGCGTATATATGAGAAGATCTCGTAAAGTAACTCCTTTTGATCTTTAGCAGATTCCCTAAAATTTAATTAAGCGTTTCAAGTCAACAATTCATAATAATTACCATTTGACTAAATTTTCAAACACAAGTCATTTTCATAAACTCACTTGAAATCCGACACCATATTGTTGACTGTCTCAGACGAAGTCTGTAGTACAGACCCAAGTTCTTTGCCGTGATCTAAAAGCTCATTTTGGATACGCAAACCCTCCTTTTGACTGTTCAATATTACACCCTGCATTTCTGATGCTTGTAGTAATTGATCCTTCATTCGGGAAGATACTTGAAACAATCTAGATTTACATATGTAGAAATATGTAAATTTTACATTTTACAACGTATAAAAGTATTACACAGGGTATTATATATGCACTTACAACTTTATAGTATTATCAACTTCCGCTTGCCAAGCTTCATGATTCAAGAAGAAACAGATATGAGTTGCATGAGTGTAGAATTCATTATACACACCGAACGCTCGATCTGCCATGCCACCAATGCATTTCCTGTGAAATAAGTATTAAGCAGATTATCACAAGATCAAGTACAAAATATAGGAGAACTAATTCACGATGAAAAATACTTGTTTTACCGACGCTCGTCTTCTGTTTCACTAAGATGGCAGTCGTACGTTGCGTGACCAGAATCCTCTAAGAAACAATTTGCTAGGCGCAAGGCGAGAAGCGAATGCTCCTGATCGTTCAATTTGTCGCAGTTGCTCTCCAATGCTTGGAGCGCAGTATGCCAACATCTTCCATGCTGTGGCAGTGATGACTTTGCTGAAAAAGATATATCTCCTTGTTAGCTGTTACTTATCAGTTCCTACTCTTTTTAGCTTCTTACCTTTTATCAAAGAATATTCTTTTTCTCCCAAATCTCTTAAGATCATGTTACCATTGCTGGCTGATATTTCATGAATAACAAAGAACAAAAGCCAAATCATCTTAGAGTTAATAGTTCCTTCAGATCTCGCAAATTTTTAGGAAATGCATGTCGATATAGTCCCTCATTATTCTATCGAATGACACATTCAGATTAAACAAAACTTTTTCTGTTGACACAGAAAAATACAGAACATAGAATATACTTACAATTGTATTACATACATGTTGTATGTTTGTAACAATTCAATGGGTGAAAAGCGACGATCAATTAGTCAATCAAAGACAAAATTAATCATAGTAATACCCGCAGAGATGACTGATCCACACATTCATTTGGGCTTATGTTAGCAAATCCACGGATCCAAACTCCATGCATTGCGGACGTTCACAAATATATCTACACATCACATATGCACATTTTTGAATGATGACGTGATAAACAGATGAAGAAAAGCTATTGTAAAAATTCGAAATAAACTATTTAATTACAAAATTTATCGAAGGTAATTAAAATGAACAAAACTTAAATATATACATGTTAAAACTATTGACTTGGAAACACTACGAAAATTTACAAAAAAGAATACAAAATTAATCGCAGAAATTGCGATTTTTGGTATTTATGAATCAAAATTTGCACGATACTTTCGCTCTTTAAGTCGTTGCGATCAAAGCATCATTCTCACTTGATATTTACGTTAATTTTTCGAAGTTGCTGGCAATGGCACATTTTAACTGAATTTGAGTGATGAATGACAGTCTGACAGATGCATTTAGATTTTGTTGGAATCGAGGACGGCAGCGTCAGGTTTGAATCGGCTTGCAACGGACAGTTCCTCGATTTGGCGCGATTGTAGACACCTGCGCTGAATCGCGCGTGAGTTCGCCGTACACTAGCGCCCTCGCAGAAGACTCGTGGCGACAGGGGGAAACAGCGAGAAGAAGCGTCGAAGGTAAAACGAAAGAGATGCAACTTCATGGAGGAAAGAAGAAACCTCGGGGCTCGGAGAACGGAGGTGCACTTTGTGTGCTCTTTCAGTCTCTGTTCGGATGCAGCAAGTGCAACTGGAACGAACGAGGTCGATCGCCGCAGCAATCGCAGCGATCAATCTCGCTTCTGATATCTTGAGAGTTGCGATGTATCGAAAGACGCGATATTGCACGTTCGTATTTTGTAAATTCGAACGTATTAATGTCGTAAATTCAATCGACGTATTATTGTCGATCAAACATATATCTTCGTTGTATCAATGTATTTCTATCTTTATATCCCAATATAACGATATATTATGCCATAATAATATTATATAATATATAATTACATAATAGACATATGCGATGGTTTGGAACACACACACACACACACACACACACACACACACACCTGTCTCTTATACACATCTAGATGTGTATAAGAGACAGGAATAATGGCCATAGCGATCACGCAGAGTGCATGAAAAACATAGTACCCATACAGCACAGAACATTGCAGCAACATTGCAATAACATTGCAATATTGCCGAAATATCCCATACAGATGTGTATAAGAGACAGGTATAGTATTATTATATAATATTATTGTATATATTATGTAATAACATATATATATATGTATACTTTATTAATTTCAGCTACAGCGAAGAAGTAGACTTGGTTTACAACATTTTCTTATTGCACTCATCTCTTTCCATACTCTTAGAAAATTCTTACATAATTCTTTATTAAACTCATCTGTCCATACTCCTATTCGCTCATTATCCTTTCCTACTACCTCTTATTTACTTATTACACCTATTCTATTCTCTGTCCTTCTTTCGCAATCCTTTCCTTTGCTCTATATAATTATCTCTCTTTCCACAATTTTCTTAACACAATTCCTTTTTCTTTATCTAATTCGTCATTCCAAATTCTTTCTAATATTTCTTTCCTACCTAGCCTCATTATATAATAATATATTATAATAATAAAATAACGATATATATATATTATACTATATTGATAACTATAGAAATAAGTCTACGATAGGATAGAAAAATAATCCAAGCAGCACAAAATATTGGGCCAATGTTATATTTCCAGCAGCCAACAGTTGGCCAACTATTAATTGCTAGAGATGTGCGAATCAAGATTTTTTAACTCGAATCGAATCGAATCGAATTTGCAAAAAAAATCTCGAATC
>NJRP01000007.1:2112035-2134151 GCA_003063835.1 Aphaenogaster floridana
TTAAATATAAGAATCGACTATGAATACCGCCCTATGAATACCGGCCAAAGAGAGACATATGATTTAACTATTAGTTAACTTACCAAGAAGCTGGAACAACCGGCCCTTAAGGGTGTAACACGAACGCTTGGTAACAAATCAAGGGTAATAATGTGCGAGGGTTAATTAATTGACGGAGCTTAACCAAGCGAACGGCCGATTACAAGAAGAGGTACGTTTAGGGAATGATACATCGCGTCTGAAAATAGTTCAATATTGACGCAAATCGAGTGCTATATCGAGTTATTCGAGCCGAGCATTATATTAATAGACAATAATGATAGGCAGAATTAACCGGAATGTCGTAACACACGCTTGGGGGATATCGATCGCGTCACGTTGAAAAACCAGCGCCTGGGGATTATAATTATCTGTAACGTAGGACGTCGGTTCTCTCGATGGCAAGGATAATCATATTTATAATTAATACGAGTGATAGTCTTATCACCGTGAATTTTTCGAGGGTCACAATCGGACGCTATTCAGCCGTTATTTCATTCAAAAGTGATCAAGCACCTGCCCGTCGGTTATTTCTGTAAAGAACCACGACCGCGATATACGTCCCACTTTCCACTGTCTAATTTTTCTCTATATACGGTATTAACGAAAACAGAACGCATATTTGTGGAGAGATGCTTTCATTACTTATCTTCTCTATGTGTTTTTACATTTTCATAAAAACGTGACACACGAATATTCTCACCTCATCAGGGTTGGCAAAATTCCACATTTTTTTTTATAAAGTCCATGTCAGCGGTAAAAACCGGTATTTTCTGGAAAAATAATGCAAAAACTGGTCTTTTCTATTAAGAACAATAAAATAAATAGAAAATCTTTTTATCGATATTCTAATTCACAGGCAGGGCGAGGCCTATAAGCTCTAATTTTGTCGTGCATTTACATAATTGTCCGGCGAATTCAGCGTCAATTGAGAGTGTTTTCCACAATTTTTATCCAAATTAAAATCTGTAATGGATTAGGAATCGATGTAGAAAATAAGTTAATTTCTTGTTACAAGATGTTAAATGATAAACGCGAACCAGATTTATAGAGGATAAAAATTTGTAATTCTGTTCTATTATGTTTTTCTCATTAAATTTTCTCATAAAACAAATTAATATAAAATTTAGTAACATTTATAGTTTATTTCAAAGCTTTTGTTTTAAAAATATATTCCACATATTAATTTGAATTTAAAATAACTTTATTATTATAATGGTTTCGTTTTTCTTTGAACCATAGTAATTAGTATGATTTACTAATTAAAGCAAAAAAATATATTTTTGCATGAAGTTATATAAATATATTTTTAGTATTACATATATTAGTTTTTTATAGTTTTTGCCAATTTATTCCAGTAGATAAAATCCGGGACAGTAAAAACCGGAATTTACCATGATTTTTTCCGCCCACTGGATTTTTTCGACCAACCCTGCACCTCATCTTTCGAGTTAATCTTTCTCTAAATCTTTTTTATTCTATTTCACTCAATTGTCACAAAGTTATCATATTACTATATATACTCAGATGGATCAAAGAGATTAACAGGTATTACGATAAAATTACGATATAAAAGCAAACTCGTGATACATACTAATGATCGCAACACAGCAGATAAGCGCTATATCAAACGGTAACCGCGTATTATCAGGCCCACATCGTTATATGTCGCGGTCAAACATCGACGACTTTGCGCAATGTCCCGTTTTCACCGGAAGGTATAATCGATAAATAGACATGGATGATACATATCCGTCCGTCCGTCCGTCCGATATGTATCAGTCAAGTATACTTAATGGCGCACTCTCATTTACCGGACGTGGCATAATTGAATTGCCCTAAATTCCTTACATTGAAGCTTTCGCTCGCGAATATCAATCCGCTCGTAATAATATTTTTTCCCCCATAATATCGGGAACATGTAAATACGGGAAATGTTAATATCGCACAATTATTTCATTCCGTGTTATAGAAAGTAAATCTGTGGAAAATAACACAGCGGAAAATAACACAGTTCAACAAAAAAAAACACGAGATTCAAAAATATGAATAAATCAAAGAAGGACTCTCAGTTTAAAACCAATAAATAAAATAATAAAAAAAATGACGTGGAGCAATTTGGGAAAACCGGATTCGGATTCAGCATCCAAAAGACTACGGAAAATATTAATATCGCACAATTATTTCATTCCGTGTTATCGAAAGTAAATCTGTGGAAAATAACACAGCGGAGAATAACACAGTTCAACAAAAAAAAAACACGAGATTCAAAAATATGAATAAATCAAAAAAGGACTCTCAGTTTAAAACCAATAAATAAAATAATTTAAAAAATGACGTGGAGCAATTTGAAAACCGGATTCGGATTCAGCATCCAAAAGACTACGGGAAATGACTAGTCTTGTTCTGGTGTTCAAAAAGAAGTCATTTTTGTTGAACTGCAATTGGACGAATTGGATATTCATCTCGGATCGCGAAGAGGTCAATATTCCGGCGTCGATTGATGACATCGTCCTAAAATACCATATTTCTCCTCGCCGAGAATCAACGTCGTTCCGATATAATTTAGCACCCGTCTCAAGAGGATCACCCACGCGTAACATCGTGTCCATAATTATTATCCGGCTGTGTGCACTCGAATGGGTGGCACGTTTCGAGGGGAGCGTTTCGATTTGGGTTCACCTCGGGGTTTTGGACGGCGATCCTCGAAGGAGAGCGAGGCACCAGATAGGATCCGAGTGACGAATGTCAAGGATTATTGGGACCATTTGGCGTGGGTCTCCTGCCTTTGTTGATTTGCAGTTCTATCGAGCTCCGTCGGGGAACGTTCTGACGCACAATAACGTCTAAGAGAAAAGAAAGACGAGGAAAAAACCGTCCGATTTCTTGGCTATTCTTCACGCTCGATATACGATATCCCGTTCTTCTTTTCCCGCCGAGAGAGAAATAAATCCGCCCGCGCGTCCAGTTTGTTAGACGGAAATTTCCGCCGATGACGATGGTTTTCAGATTTAATACCCTGGCGCCTGAATCTGTCGGCCCTCGTATCTCAAGATGTCATCGATACAACTTTACGCGCGCTCGTTGATTATTTAGTGTCGCGATGTCAGGCGCACCTGGCGGGAAAACAGCACGCGTTTTAGCGTGATTAATTCCGTTCGCGTGCGTGATCAGCCGAAATATTCCGACATTACCTTACGTCCCCCGGTAAAAAATTTTTCATATATAAACATATATAAAACTTGCATAAACATATATAAACATACACTGAAAAAAAAATTCTTAGTAAGCTTGTGAGATGCATTTAGTAATACTTTTTTTGAAGTATTTGATTATTATTACAAATTATAATAATAATAACAAAACATTTTGTATAATAATTATAAACATTTGTAATAATTATAAAAGAACAAATTTTGTTTAGTTGAGCCAACTAAATTATGTAATACTTATACGTTTGGTTGAAACTATTTCACCAAGGTGCTTGGTAACATTAACCAAGCCTTTCTTTCAGTGTATATAAACATATATAATTATGTATCAAATATGTCCATACATAAAATTGCTCACATATAATCATATATAACTTTTTTTTCTATATATATACATTTATATATGATTATGTATAATTATATATGAAAAATTTTATGTATGGACATATTTGATACATAATTATATATGTTTATATATGAAAAATTTTTTTACCGGGTTACATCGCCAAAAAACGCAACACCGTTAACAATGCTTCTCCGCGTATCGCTAAATTAGGAGGAATAAAATCGGGGCTATCTCACGAATAAAATATTGATTCCAAGAATTTTAATGCATGAATGAGTCAAGCTCACAATTTGCAAGATCTATTTTAGATACGATTGCATATTCCGAGTGGATCTTACAAATTATGCACTTACCTCATCCCTGCCTTCGGCCGTACTTTTTGCTATGCAAATGGATCTATGTAGGTCAACTCTAGGTTGGTGCTCCTTCGACCCTTTCAGGGAATAATCTCCTCTAATTTCAGCAGAAACCACTTTTTATTTTTGAGGCCGAACCGCTCTTGACTCCGTTTCGGGAGCCGAAAGTCGGAGGGTGGAAATTGGGGATATGAAAAAGTACGCTACAACCCCTTTAACTGTCATAAGCAGCGTTTATTTCGTTTCTTAATCAAGTCGGAGCAGTTCTTTTAAAAAATCATATTCGCGCTTTCGTGACTCGCGGCGAGAACGCGTTTACAATTGTTTGCGGATAGAGGGGGAGAGGGAGGGATGAGGGAGGATAAATGGTGGAACTGGTAGCGTATCTTTACACGTGGGACGAACGCTCGGATCGCGTCCTATATTCGTATATTTTTTGTTTCCTTTCCTTATATATATTTATATATGTATAACATGCGGTGTTCCCCACGCGGAGGAGAGGAACGCGCGACGACGGACGTGCCTCGTCCCCTCGTCCGTCGAAAGAATTCGCTAATCGCGAAGAGGGTACAGAGGTGAGAGGGGAAGGGCGGGAGGGAAGGGACGCAACGAGCATGATTCCTCGCGTAATCATAGTTATGCGGATTATCCATGTATGTGTATTTATTTATAATATTTATATTCATAATGATGTATGTACGAGTAAGAGATCAAACTTTGCATTGTCGCTTAAATAAAATGAGAAGCCACGTTAATATCCTAAGAACTTAGCATAAACTTACGTAAATCGGAGCAGACGGATGTGTGTACGTATTTTCGTGTATCTGTTTCTTTTTTGTTTGCATGTGTATGTGTGTACGTGCGTGCGGTACGTATGTGTGTTTTTAGATTTGTGACAATGCGCATTTTACGGCGGTAAACAAAAGCCGAGACGATTAGCCGCTGCGAACCGTCCGTGAAAAACTCGGGAAAGACACGAGCGAGTTCGTGCGAAGAGAAAATTAAAGAGTTAAAAAATTAAAGAGTTCCCGTGCGCGGAAATACGGTGAGTTCATAATTCACCGAAGTTCACTTAAAACACAGAGTCGTATAAAAATGCTCTTTACGTATCATGGGCTTCTTTCCATTCTTCCACCGAATTCCTCGGTAGAATATTCTATAATAAAAAGGGCAAAAGCCGACGTGGAACGTCGTACATGCATAATGCAGAATAATACCGTCGACAAAAATGTAAAATTCGTACGCGGTAAAGTACGAAATAAAAAAGAAACGCGCAATGCATAAATGCGAGCGGCAGTAGTGATAGAGTCAAACGCGATGAGAAAAATGTCTCATCAATCGATCGCGGCTTTCCTCGAAAGTAAATGCCTCACAAATTCGCGGAGAGAGTAAAATTATTAATTTATCCTAGCAAATTCAAGGGAACAAATTCCTGCAACAAATATTAAAAAACATTACACTTCGTCGAGCTGTAAATGATATAAAAATATTTTTTCTGCGATATCAAATCGCCGATTATTTGAAATCTGTGAAAAGATTTTTAACCCTAGCTTCCCACACTTCAAATTTTTACGGGCTTCCCACACTGGGGTACAGGCTACCCCAGTCGAGTATTAGGCTAAAAATATAAGAAAAAATCAACTGATTTTAAGTAATTTTTTTTCCATCGATACGCCACACATCAAGGAATATGCCTATACGTAGAAAGATATGAAAAGACAGTAGTTTGTAAAATATTTGCTTGTAAGAGAAGTTACATTTCAAAATCGCAAACTAGAGAATTTTACCTGGGGTTACAGGAACCCCAGTGTGGGAAACTAGGGTTAAATTGGAGAGATTATTGAATCACATGCTGACTCTCTAATCCGTAATTTCATAACAAGCTAATGAAAATTCTGACATTAATAATGGTTCGGTACAAAACGCGCTTTCCCTTTTAAGTAATGCTAGGATTAATTAATTAATGTATATACATAATTAATTAATATGTCCGAAACCACCAGACGCGTCGCAGCGGCGCGAATAAATGTATCCTTGTACACAGCATTGACAACTTAAAATATAGGAAAAGTCTTACTGTCGACTAAGTAAAACGATAACCGAAGACGTATTATCGTAAGTTAAACCCCCTGCTCCAGGTAGGCATCAGGGGCACGAGAGGTGGTGCGTGGAAAGGATATGCGTGCAAACGAATAATGACCAGTGCGTATGCGACGCGCGTACCTGAGAGACAGAGAGCGTGTACGCATTTGTGTCTATGTGTGTGTGTTTTTGTTGTACACGTGTACCTTCGAAACCACGCAGGTAATTGTGGCAGCATTCTTCGTTCCACTCGAATTTCACTTTTCTCGCGAGAGAGCTTATGTTACACTTGCAGAAATTATCATTGCACGGTAGCCGTGGCCGCTTTGACGATATTAATCGGTAACAGAGACATCTCACCCTTCTTTGTAATATTTAAAAAAGATACTGCAAAATTATCTCAAACACTCGCCCTCTCATTGGCGCGATCAAAGTGGAAAATATTTGGCTAGGAACAAACGTAGGCAGGCGTAGTTCGCGCAATTAAGATCGTTCTGGAAACTGGGGCCACATTCTTGACAGGAATCGTATTAACTCTTTCGCGCGCACCGTGCATTTTATCGGAGATCTATCTCGCAAGTTTTACAACGAGAGCGTATAGGTAACAATACCATTCAGTCAGGGTACGTGAAAGCGAGAACAAAAGCGCAAATTTTCGAGAATAACGCGAGAAAAAGTATTCAATACCTTGATACGGAAGATACGATACCTAATTTTCGCGATAGGGCCGATTAAAAACAAATTAATCGCAAATTTGTAAAACATTTTCTTTTCGCAAATGATTCGGGAGTTACGAAATACAATAGGAAATAATCTTAGTTTTCGAGTATATCTAATTTTAAAAACAATCGCCTCTGATCTCATTTAAAGTAAGACAATTTAAAATTTAATAATCTAGCGTTGATGTAGATGATATGTGAAAAAGGATCTGTAGATGCGGTTCGCGTTCTAAACCGCGGTTTGCACACGATCGATACACCAAGGGGATAATGCAGGACGTATTAAAATGATATTGATCTGTTAATTCCTCATGCTACGACTTACGGATTAAGAGTATAAATCTCGGATCACAATTTGTTATCGCCGCGCGACGACGATTCGCAACTACGTAGCTATCACAATGTTCGACCGCAATAATTAATTAATTACGCACTCCGCTCAGCTTTCCAGAATATTAAAGCTGCGCGTTGCCTGGATTATGCACGGAATTATGCTAGGAACAAAGCGACATTGACATTACACAGTAATTATGCCATGAACTTGTTCCGCGATGTATACACTTTAGCGGTAAAAAGGTGCGATGCGAGCGTTTAAAGGCTACGGATTGTAAACGAACGTGGGATTGCGTGTGCGTATGTGTGTGTATTTTTGTATGTAGATGTTTTTGTGTGTGTCTGTGTGTCGCCAAGTTTTTTTCTCGCAGGCACGTACATACGTAAATCTATAATACACTCCGAGAGCTAGGAAACAGTGTCCAACGCAAAATCCATTTTGGTTACGGTAAAAACTTGAGGCTTGCCAGTCACCAATAACATACACAGTGACCGAGGAACAACGATCCAGAATGTTTCGTTGGGTACGAAATAAAAGACACTGCGGAGGAACCCCGGGCGCACCGACGTCGGTTGATTTCCGCCCTGGTCAACACAATTTTTTTTTCTCTTTCTCTACGTCGCTCTCTACAGCTACGACCTACGAGAGGACAAGTCGCCAACCAGAGCCGGGCTGAACGGTTTTGAGCCACTTAAAAATTTTAATACCGACAAGAGCCAGCAATCGATAAAAATAATAAAAATCTCTATTTCGGATTAAGAAGAAAATGTTTTCAGTTGAGATCTAATCTCTCTAAATCCGACTTTCGAGCTTTTTGTTAAAACAATTTTCAAGCGTCCAGACAGTCTAAATCAACCAAGCCGCCAGCGCAACCGGACCTCAGGCCTCCTTTACGCGTGCGATTTTTGCTGCGTGTCACAACACGACGATTGACAGATTTCAGGCACAAGTACGAAACAAGTAAATCTTTTCTAAGGTTCTAAGAATCGACACTTAATGATACGTTAGTCGATCGATAATAACTTGATTGTCAGCTACTTTATTATTTACAGTTCGCTTGATTCCGCCAATTCTGATATGTACCCGAGCCCGGATACAGATTGAAACGAAAGTTAGCCATAGATACGGTTTGAAAGGTCACGTTTGGGATTCAGTTTTACTATAAAACACGCGCTACAATTATCGTGTTGTGATGAAGATAAAAATCGATTGCGTAAACGAGGGTGGGCGATACGCGATCGATTGGTCGTTCTCTTCGGCGAGGAGGGTCGCGATGAGGAAATAAATATACAGCGAGAAACACGTTGTCCTGGTCGCTAAAAAACAGCGTTAATCTACTAGCTAATCGACTTTGTTCTTCGCACTTACTCTCTTTTTTTCTTATCAGCTATATGATCATTACATTGTCTAAGAGCCGGTTTCATCGCTTGACGCTAACCGTGATCGATCCGATTCTCTTTCTCCATATATGCAGGGTTTGTTGTCGTTATCGCATTCTTTATCCGTTTTATCTATTCTACAAATCATTCTTTCTACTTAATGAAAAACGCCTTATCCTGTATTTAATTAATTTATCCTTAAAAGAAACTGTATTTTATATTCTTAGTTACTCAGATGTATAATATCTCCAAAACTTCTAAAGAAATGTCCTTTTTCTGACATAACTGATTATATACGATTCAGAAACGGAGAATCGGACGAACCGAGGTTGAAGCCAACCGACACATTTGTGTGACAGAAACCGATCCTAAATTCCCGCTTATCTATATGACTTAATACAGTGGCTTTGTCCTAATCGCTCAAACAAGTACCTCTACCTGCATCGTTCGTTGCACGCTGCGCACGTGCCGCGGGGGTGCGAATGATCGTGGACACAACTTGGCGAACATTCGTTTGACGAACGCTCGTTGTTTCAGTATTTCTTTTTTTTTTTACGACTAGTCTCCGCGCCGCGAACCGAGTCACGATCGCGTGTGAGAAAAACACACCTGTCGATCCCAAGTTCGAATCGTGCATGTATACCGGCGTGAAAATTCGCCGAGTCGAAAATTCCGCTGAACGCGCGACTAACCGGTTGACGACCCTCGATCGTCGCTAATCGCCGATCGATCGGGCGACTCGCGCGACCGTCCGCTCCGCGAAAGCAATTTTCCACGCAATTTCCCCGGAATAACCCGGCTGCAGATGGCATCCATCGGATAGTGATAGGTTATTACAGAATAACTGGTCGCATTATGGAATAATCCGGCGGTTCTTAGAAGTCGTAAGCGAGTCCATTAGGCGAGACACTAAACGCAACGCTGAGCTCAGCAATTTAGCGTAAGTGAATGTAAATTATATGTACATTACATCTAATGTACATACACACACATAATTTGCCCTTCGTTACTGAGCAGATCGCCTTTAATATTGAATAAGAACGCCGAATAAATCGTACAAAAAAAATAAAGCTATAGAATAGCTGTAGAACCAATCGTTAAACATATGAAGTAATTGGGGGGAAGACGCCAAACATTTTGTATTTAATTTATAAAAGGAATTATATATATATTTTTTTTTCGATTAATTCAAATAAATGTATTTATTACTTAAAGAATACAAAACACAGTATTAGAAAACACTATAAAATGAACATAAAGTAGTAGTTGACTTATAAACTCATAAACGAATTCTGAATCATGGTTGGTTGGCATCTTACCCTATATATTTGGCATCTTCCCCCAATTACCTTAAAAGTAGCAAGGATTACACCGCAAATCTAAGCGTGTTATTTTAGCTGAAACTCTCCTTACACATTTTTTACCGTTTTAAAATCATGTCATTTAACACGATTGAACGTATTAATTTTTAATTTAATACGATTAACCGTGTTAAATGGCGTAACCTAAAACAGTAAGAAACACGTAAAAAGAGCTTCAGTCAAATGTGTCATTTTTAGATGTTTATGCGCGTGTAAAAGTAACACGCTTGAATTTGCAGTGTAGGCATAAAGATTTTTAGCCGAAAAATGAGAATTCTTCAATCCAAGAGTTACATTTTTGAATGACACAAACGCCATCGCCAATTCTCTTGGGACCTAGATTTTTCTTACATCGACAGGATGCGCATCTTCAGCTGCAGAGTGGTTTCGCATCATCGAGTGAGAAGGTTCGCGAATTTTCACGCGACGCGGCCCTCTCGCTTCTAGGGGCGAAGGTGCGCGATTCGTCGCGGATGACGTGATTAAGGGGTGATGCATGAGGACGGGTCACGAAGCGAGAGGGTTAACGCGCTCAACGAACTCCGAGGCACCTGTTCGCCACGTGTGTGCAGACGTGCGTGCGTACGTACGCGCACGTACACGATGTATGCTAAAACGCGCGTCCCTAACGGTTAACTTTACGAAAAATTCTTAACTATCATACAAACGTTTACGCAATTATATAGTACATGTACATCGTTACTTTAGAAACGTGATACAGTCTCTCGTCGTTTTGTCCCGCGGTCGCTCTTTCTCTCCCTTCCTTCCTTTCTCTCGCCTACCTCGCTCTCTCGTTGCTACCCGCCGATTCTTCCGCACTTACATCACTTTCGCCAAGGATAATTATTAATCCTAAACCGATAGCCAAAGTCAATTTTTTTTTTCTTTTTAATTCGAAGTCGATCTTTCCTTTATTCTCTCATGCGTGCCAGTCGCTCGCTCGTCTCTCGCTCGCTTCGCGTTGTCTCGATGCGTCGCGTACCGATTTCCCGTCAAATACATTTCACGCGCTATTTATGCCTGTGGTTGAGAATTTATCCGCGACGATCCGTTTCCCCGAGTCGAAGCTAGATCATGCTCGATCGCCGAGATCGCTGGCGATTTTCCGAGTCTCGCCGAGAGTCTCAAGCGCTGATCGGGCTATTAAATTTTGTAGACTGGAATTACACCAGTCATTTCACATCCACGACACATGTTTCGTTAAATATTCATGTTCGAAATTAATCATCACTCTGCAATATCAACTTAACATAAATGCATTATTGAAAACGAATAAATTAGAAATCTGGTTTACTGCAGAAATTGATCTGTGCAGGTATAATCTAAGTATCTTTTTAGAACGTCCAAGAATAAAACCTCCCCGATCGTTAATGGCAGATAAAAGAATTTTACTGCTAGAGAATATTACGTGCGTCTCGCGTCTTTCTTTTTGTAGATATTAATCGCTGCGCTCTATTTGAGAACGTTTATATTAAAATCCGAATCTCATCTGCCACATGCACATATCCATATTCAACAAACGCACCCACGCACGTCGATTCAGAGCGAAAATCCAGTTTCCTTTGAATAGATGCTCAGCAAGATGGTTACAGAAAAAAATCACGAGCGCCAAAGCACAAATAACATTTCTTCTTGATTGATAAATCAAGAACATTGTTTTCATGAATTGAAAGGGACAAAATCGCCGCGAATTTCGTGCGTGAGTGCAACGGCCACACACTTTTTAAGAAATCTGCGTAGAAATTCCAGACGATTGCAACGCACTATTCATCAACAACCCCAATCTTGAGATCATTCGCGCTTGCTTCAAACATTATAAGTCTTAGCCTGGGTCTACAATAGGGTGTAGTAAGCTTTAAGCCCTAAGAAACTGACTAATCACAGTAGTATTTGAGAATAATAGTATTAAGAATAATCGACTGTGATTGGTCAATTCTTAGGGCTTAAAGCTTACTACATCCTATTGTAGACCCAGCCTAAAGCCGTCGCTTATACTTCGTTGACGTCAAGACGCATCGCATGAACGGCGGGAAAAAGCGTCGTTAAATCCGGAGAGCGGAAAGACGAGAAAAACAGGAAAGACCGATTATTACTCGTATACCATCCAAAGAACGGTTTCGAACGGGCTTCGCGCGATCTTCCTCGAGATCAGTCGGCGACACGCGAATAGCTCTGTACCGCGAAGCTGCAGCGACAACCAAAAGAGTGTAAACGTGAATTACCGGTTGAAGCAGCGAGGAAATAAATTAAGTCAGTACAACCATCGTAAATAGCGATTAACACGTTGAGTGCCACATTGTTACTATCTGTTGGGCGTTACTGATTGAATCTCGTTAAGACATTATAAATCTCACATGCAATAATTTACGTCAATTAATACGTAATTTCAGCGTACTGAAAAATATTTGACTTCACCGCTGAGATATAACACGCGACGATTGTAAAACCAGAACGCAATCCATATTTAACAGGAATAAAACAATAAGGGGCCCGTGTCTTCAGAACGTATTCTGAAAATATAGATTCAAGATTGAATAAAATTGTTGTGAATTCAATTACGCGTCACGCACGTGTAATCCTTGGTCGTTGATTATCTTCGATTATCGCTCGAAATTTTTACCTTTCGTTTTCTTCATCACGGACCAGTCGTAATGTAACGCAAGTAACAACAAGTGTCTAGGCATTAAGCGTTCTCTCGATAAGATACATCGCCGATTAACGCGCAGGCATTTGTGCGTCTACGGGATATTCAATTACCATTATGTATTTATATATACACGGCGCGCTTAAGTGCCTCCGCGTTGCATAGAGCACAATCGGCGATGCACAGTAACGGTACATCCTCGCATGCAGAATTGGCAAACCGTCCGTCGGCACTCCACGTGTTAATTCGCGAGAATTACGGGACGGGGAAACGGAGACTAGGTTCGCGCACAAATGAGCCAGCTTGCGAAAAATGAAGCGTGGCGCCTACCTAACGAGCTAATCGGCAGTGGTAGCGACGACCGGTCCCAGCAAATCCAGCCACTGAAGTACTGCACCGAGATCGTTGAAACCGGTCCATACATTTTCCCGATCGATTTCCGGGACGTGGCGCAGCGACGACGGATCGCGCGATTATTTTCCTGCGGGTTTCGGGCCAATTAACGCTCTCATAATCGTTCATCTCACGATGAGAGAGATTGGCATTTTCGCAAACGCACACGTCGCGATATACGACTCTCTCGATGTCCGCCGTAATTCGCTTTATTATGGTCGGATTGAGAACTTACGAGATAATATCGCTGAGAAAATAAAAAAGCTATACTACTGCACGCTAAAATACACGTACGAAATAATCGGGTGATACTCTCGCGGATTAGGATCGATTTGGAGGTGAGAGGATATAAAAGAAATCCAAACTCGAAACCCACGTTTGTGTCACATCACGTCACAAAGATCCTGCGTTCTCCATTGTATCGTTCGAATTGAACTCTATACTCGAAGCTGCGTCGCAAACCCATTCTTGCTTAACTCGGCCGTCGAAAAGGGAACAAGTATCGATTGTAAAAAGATTCCGATTTTTTATATAATCCTCATGTATAAATAATATATTGATATAATATATATCAATAATTATATTTAATATTATATTATAATATAATATCAATGTTTAATTAAAATTATATATTATTCACAAGGATATATTTTCTCGAGGAATAATATCCTCGGAGAAAGAATACTTCGATACTCGTCCCTTGTACATCTTGTATTCCTCGTACAAAGGAGAAGACCAAGAGGGCTTCGATACTTTCGCAAGCACTCCTATCTACGACGAGATTAAACTACATCGCGCGCTTTACAAATTACTTCATTCATCACCTCGATATAACATAATATACGTGATTTTTACACACATATATAATATATATATATATTTGTTTTATCTACATTCGTTAGTATAAATCCCAGTACGCCTAAGTTCCATATCACAAAGACATGCCGTTCGGTATCACGATTTTTAATCCGCGCATCGCTCCGATCCCCCTCGAACTTAATCGACCTCGCCACTGTTCGCTGCTATCATTGTCGGCTGCGTCATTTTTTTTTTCTTGCCACGTTCTCTCCTTCGTCGTCGTCTCGTCACTCATCCACGCTCGGCTCTTACTGTCCGCCCTGTGCGCGCGTTTTGTTCGACTAAATTTAGCGATTTCGCATCGCCAGAGTCATCGTGGTTGCATTGTTCGCGGACCGCGTGCTGTCGTGTTCCGAAAGCTGTTCTGGTGAACAGATCGAGCCTGACGATTACAGTTGGGTACAAAGTAAAGCTTGAAATATCGCAGGGAAAATCGGTGACGGCAGGAAGTAATTAAAGCGCATTAACGATAGATGGTTATTGAAGAAGTGATGCATATTAATGATTTCTGTATTGCGACCAATAATATATTTGCACTTGGATAAAATGATGCAATAGAAGATCGATTACCGATATCAGCTTGAATCGAATTCTCTTTTTTTGGTACACACTTTCTAAAAACAAATAAAATAAACATTCACGGAAAGAACGATTTTGCTGAAGTATCTAAAAATTTGGCCAGATACAGATCTGAAAATAATTTTGTCAGTCCAGCAAAAGTAACTAAATAGATCGCTTAAGCATAATGATAATGCTGCAAAAAGTTTTGATATTTTAGCAACTATTTTGAGCGTTCTACATAATTATTTTGATGGTCCCACAAAATTATTTTTAGATCTGTATCTGGCCAAATTTTTAGGCACTTCAGCAAAACCATTCTTTCCGTGTTCGCAAAATTTCTTCTCGATTTCCGAAAAGAATTACGTAGTAAAACGCGTTTTATTTCTGACTTCTAACTAGCCGGGACAATCGTGACAAGACAGGAAGTGATAATTAAAGCGCATTAGCGATGGATGGTTATTGAAGAAGTGATGCATATTAATGATTTCTGTATTGCGACCAATAATATATTTGCACTTGGATGAAATAATACAATAGAAGATCGATTACCGATATCAGCTTGAATTGAATTCTCTTTTTTTGTGTACACACTTTCTAAAAACAAATAAAATAAACATTCGCAAAATTTCTTCTCGATTTCCGAAAAGAGTTACGGTAGTAAAATTTCAAAAATTTCATTTTCGCGTTTCATTTCTGATATGCTTCTAAACTAGCCGGGACAATTGTGACAGTACATTGGAATCGCTCCTGCCTTACGTACAAAATTACTAATTAATTAAAAAGTTTTCAATGTACAGTTTACAATTTACAATCTTTAATTTTCAACTGAGAACTATTGATACGTGAATTGATGCTACGAGTGTGTTTGGATAGCTTTTATATAGAAATTATTTACATTATGTGAATAATACCACGTTCTTTTCTTTGAAGTCAGTTGTAAAAATCTATTTCTGTGAGCTCTCCACATATAAAAGCCGTCCATTCATGGCAGGATCTACGAGGTATTGATAATAATGCGGAACTAAAGCGGCTGCAGGACACTCGAGTCGTTCACCCCGCGAGCACGGGAAATCCCTTTTATTTTCGAACACGGTTCTTTGTCGTGTGTCCTTTAGACCAGATTTCTCGCTACAGAAACGCGCGGTGCGTAAGACCTGCGAGCCGAACGTGCCCGCGGGGAAAGAAGGACGTGAAAGACGGATGGTGCGTAAAAAACGCGAACGAAAACCGCGAGGATAGAAGGCTGAACGCGGGGCGTTTTCGTCTCGATTAAATGTACGCGGCGCGAATAATGAGCGCCGCGACGAGAATGCACGAGGGGGAAATTAACCCAGTTAGCCCAGAAGAAGCCGAGAGAAGTTAACAAACCGGGCGCGATTCTACTCGCCGTAAATTGCGCGTCGCGCCGTTCATCGCATCGGATTAAACGCTGGAGCGTCGTAAAGCAAGCCAAGTACAAGGCAGCCGGCAGGTACGATATTTTCCCGGCGTTTCCCCGGTTCGCCGTACTCGCCTTTAATCAAAACCCGCTTCGGAATTGACTGAACTTCGAGTTCGGTTGGTAAACCGTAATGAGTGTTCATAATTCATCACTAATGGATTCGTGTAATGAGCAATTTGACGCAGGCAAGGCAGCCTCCTCGATCTATCCTCCACAAGAGCCGCGTAGCAAGATTTTTAATCACAATAATTAGAAAAGGAGGATAATGAAGTATGTGAGTGTATAATTAATTATAATAATTAAAAGTATCGTTAAAAACATTAAAAAATCATTCGGCCAATGTCAATGACTGAAAAAAATACTGGAATAATGATTGCTCAACGCGTCCCGTTTTAATCGAAACGAACACTAATATCTAAACGCATGAGATACACAATTAAAAAAAAATACAAAAAAATTTGTGGAAACCACAAATTGTACAAAATCGCATCGTTTATACAATGTTCTTCTTCATGAGCGATTCGATTTGGTCGATCTACGAACTTTCAAGCGATTCGCGCTCGAATTGCATTTCAGGTAGATTTTCTTCCGAATTACGAAGACAGAGACGACAGCGTTCTTATAATCAGCAGCAGATTACTCTATTCAGTCAAACGTGTGTCGCTTCATTAGATCGTTCCTATCGTTAACGAATCACTATACTGTCGTCGTCGGTGACATCGCGACGATATACATATCCAACGTGCTACATCACGTACGATCTATCGAGCCATCGCGGTTTCCCCGGGCTTCCCTTGGCACGATGACCTCCAGGTCGCCCGAACCACCGTCGCCCGTGAGAGACGATCGACGACGACCGTGCATTAATCATAATTCGCGAGACTTGTGTAAATGTAAAGCTGCGTACCCACCAAAGGAACATAGAGCAATATTCGTGTTTATGTTGCGTGTTCCATAAAAGTTCCAGTATGTATGTACATATGCAAGGGCGCAGAATTTTTTCCAGGGGGGGCATGATTAAAAAAATGTTGCTTCCAGAATAGAATACTTACGATTTGAAATTTATAAACCTTTTGTTAAAAATTATACATCTAATCTTATGAATTAGGGCAGAGATCGGCACAACTTGCCCTTCCTTTATTCAAAGAGAGAGCAAATACTTAATTTATTGCTAATTCCAGGGGGAGGAAAATGTCCCTCTTGCCCCCTTCCTCTGTAGACGCCCTTGTACATATATGTACTTGTGTATGTATGTATGTGCATATATATGTACGTGTATGTTTGTTTCTTCAATGTTTCTTTGGTGGATACGCAGCTTAAGTCAATCGACGATTCCGTTTGAAGCCAGCTGACTCTTGTTTGCGATCCGACACACACACACAACCTGTCGCCTTGTCTCCGGTGAAATCGATTGTGTTGGGGAAAATACGTCGCGATGAGAAGAAATAATGAATGACTCGTGTATTATGCATCGCAACGAATCTGACAGTGACATTTACATACGTTTCTCTTCGCCCCGTCAATTAGTCGATTTGTTAAAGCTAATCTACAATGTGCTCTTTGGTTCTTGTTTCTTGCTCTTTGCCTCTTGCTTCTTTACTTTTCCACGCATTGTTTTACCGACAATCGTGTTTCTTGTCTCTTCCGAAGTTCGTCAACTTTTATCTTGGATGACAGAACGAACAAACATCGCATTACGCGACATAGCCAAAAATTGACAAAATGCAAAAAGCAAGAAACAGGAAGCAAAGAGCACATTGTAGATTAGCCTTTACGCAGGCTCGAAATGTTTTTTAGAAAAATGGGACTTTACGTTTTATCGTTCGTCTGAGTAAAAGTACAGCTTTACAAAGGTCGAAATACAACCGAGCGATGAATGAGTGCCTTGTACAATCGCATTGTGTCGAGATCGTCCTCGCGATTTCCGGCTCGTTTCGAAACTCGTCGAAAGAGAAAAGATCCTTTGACGATTGTACATTTTTCCGCAAAGGGTTCGACGACGAGTGTTTTAAGACATACATCTCGTGTTGAATTGTTCCATATGAGGATCTCTGACACTTTGCTAGAGTTCTTAAAGTATTGTCGTAGTGGAAAAATTCGCTTCTCAAAACGTACCGACCGCGTATTTTCACGGCGGAGACAATGGCAGCGGGAATAAATCCCGAAACGAGCGGACCAGAGAGCAACGCAAGGCGACGTCGCCTGAAGGTACAATTTCGAAGATACCGCGAGCAACCGACCTTGTAGCGTCAAACCAATTATAATACCGATGGCGAATCGGCAAAAATCCTTTTTCGTTCGGATTCGCGCAATTCTTTTCGAGAAACATTAATTCCAGTTATCGACGGAATTAAAGTTTTTCGAAAAGCTCATTTTAATTTTAAGGAGAGAACGTTCGTAGAAAACGGATCTCACCTCTTCTCGCCGGATTATAATCGGCCTCATCGGCAACCAGCCGCACCGCGGCGACCATAGAAACGCGACGCGTGAATCACAGCGGTGTATCCGAGATCAATGATGAGACAGCCAACCGCCTTCTCGACCGCGAGTAACCCTCCAACGACGTTGGATCGAGGCGGCGCGGCTCGGACGTCGCCCGAACGGCAGACAGCGAGACACAGCCGAGTTTTACGTTAGGTGACCGGGACCGAATCATCCTTATCTTTATACGTTTCCCTCCGTCTGTGAGGAAATCGCGCGAATGTTTCGTGACGAGACGCTCGTCGATAGCGACGCCGAAAACGGTAGCGAGCGAGCGAGCGAGCCGGAGGGAGGAGAAAAGGACGATTGGCGTCACGTCTTGGCCTATCGTCTCAGCTCCTCGAGGATCTCCTGGATCCCCGGTTGGAACGAGAGCACCAACCGGCTAGAGCTGCTCGAGGAGCCGTGAGAGCCGTAGTTGTCGTGCGACGCGCCGTTATTATTGTGCTGCTGTTGCTGCTGAGTCTGGTGCGTCTGACGAGCGCGCTGCGACTTGCCGGTCGTCGCACCGTCGACGGAATTGAGCGACTGATGGCTGCTACTCTGGTTCGACCGATGACTACCGTGCAGTTGGGACTCGGACAGACTGTAAGGCTCGAGAAGGTAGGAATCGAAGATCACCGGCACCGGCAACTTGCTTGTGCGCTCTCTCTGTTGCTGACGTTCGGTCTTACTCGCGGGAATATCTCCGCTCGTCGCGTTATTACCGCTCTGCAACTGATTGTTCGTTTTGCTGGAGCTCCTGCTACTGACGGAATTGAGCGACTGGTGGCCGCTACTCAGTCCCCCCGTCGTGCCCCAAGTGCCACCGTGCAACTGGGACGCGCCGTACGCCGACGAGTAACCCGCGTAAGCGGACACCACGTCCTCGACCAAACGATTTCCTCCCCTCTGCTGACCCGTCGTCTTGCTCGCGGAGATATCGTCGCTGGTGTTATTGCCGCCCTGCAAACTGTTGGTCTTGCTGGAGGAGCTCCTGCCGCCACCGCCACCACCGCCACCGGCTCCGCTGATGGAGTTCAATGACTGGTGGCCGCTGCTTAATCCCCCCGTTGTGCCCCAAGTACCGCCGTGTAATTGGGACGCGTTGTACGAGTAACCCGCATAAGCCGACACCATGTCCTCCACTAAACGGTTTCCCCTCGTCTGCTGACCCGTCGTCTTGCTCGTCGCGATGTCGTCGCTGGTGTTATTGCTACTCTGCAAACTGTTAGTCTTGCTAGAACTCCTGCTGCCGGACGCGGACGTTCTTAGGGTGGAACCGCCGCCGGTGGTCGCGGGTTGCGCCGACGTCACCGCCGGTAGCGTATCGTTCTTGTCACCCGGAGGCCTCGGCAATCGGCGGCGTAGCCACGGATGCCTCAGCGCTTTGTTCGGTGTCATCCGGCATTCTGGTTCCCACACGAGGCAACGCCTGAGAAAGTCTAGGAACAACACATCGTCACAGCCCTTCAAGGCGCGCTCGAGATCGTGCGAGCCCGGCGGACCGCGTAGCTTCCCTCGTCTCGAAAGACCCCCGCTTAGCACTGTCGTGCCGTCCGGCATCGCCGTCGCGGTGCAGTACTTCGGGTAGCCCTTCGAGCTGATGAATTGACGCGACCGTTTCGAGTTCTGCAGCAGCCGCTGCGGCGGCATGCCCAGCATCTCGATGATGCACGCCAGCTGGTCCGCCTCGTCCTCACCCGGCAGCAGTGGGAAACCAGTGAACAGCTCCGCCAGGATACAACCCAGGCTCCACATGTCGATCGGCATCCCGTATCTTGCGCCCAATATCACTTCCGGCGCCCGGTAGAAGCGACTCTGGATGTAGGTGTATACCCGTTGATTCTCGTAGCAGCTGGAACCGAAATCTATCACCTGCAACACGCGAAGTGATCTCGTTAAATGCGCCGGAGTGAATCAACGCAGTTTTGAATGATACAATTAGTAATTGTATAACACGACTCAATTGAGTAACAAATTGAAAAACGATGTTTCACGTTGTATATAAACTAAAATTCTCTGCGATAAAATAAAGTTTCGAGTTCTGATAGTTTGGACAATACGGCGAGCGATATTCAAATTTCGTTTTTCAAGTGAAAAACAAAATTACTCACTCCGAAGAGGGAAACCAACTAGAATATTTGTTACAAAATATGAAATATTCAGAATATAGAATCTGGAATATTTGGAATATAGAATTATGGAAAATTCGCTATCGCAGCTCAATGTCCTAGCCCGACATGACGCCGTAACTACGTACACGCCGAGACATACTCATTCGTGAGAATCGATCAAGTTCGTATAAAGCTCGAGCTCGTTAATAATTTCTGCGCGCAAGTGGCAGTAAAGCGGCAGCGGCGAAACGGGATGCACTCCGGATACATGCGCGTTCGAATATATCTGTTTCCAGTTCGTAAATGATGCACGTGGCCCACGTAAAGTAAGGCGCGTGTATCGTTTATGGCGCACCTGGCAGCGAACGTGTCGTAATGATGGCCCGATAATTTTACCTCACGTTCGCCGAACGTAACACCGTTTCAATCACAACGTGCCTCGGTAACGACCGCACGATCGCATGCTGAAAAGGAGCACGTCCATCTCGCAACGCGACACTCCGTCACGTCTTCTCATCACATAAAATAATATTTTTTGTTCTCTGCAATAATATTCCATTTAAACGATTTATTTTTATAATACTTGTATATAATACTATAATATTTAATATATAATTTTATTTCAATAATTTTAATCTATAACATTTAACATATAATTTATCTTCAATAATTTAATAATTTTAATATAAATATTGAAACATTAATAAGTGAATATAGGTCGGGCTGGATCTTCTTTGCTTAATAATATTTTATTACGTGAATTTATACATTTTATTACATTTCATAGCTCAGTCAATTACGCGCTGATTACTTTTCGGTCTTGAAACGCAGTCTTTTTAATTAAAGCTGGAAATAATAATAAAATAGTAATAAATATTATTACACAGAGAGAATTTTCTCTTAAAATTTACCCTGAAAATCATGGTAGTCATGGGACACCATGGTATTTCAAAAATTTTTATGCAATTTTCTCTAATTAATATCTACCACAATAAAAAATATTAATATCTACCACAATAAAATATAAAATATATTTGATTAATTTTACTAAAATACATATAGTAAAATTTCCATAATTCTAAAATATGTTAAAATCTTATGATTCTTTATTGTTTTAAATTGAATAGATGCCAAGTAGTGCTAAACATGTAAAATATCTTATTATAAATTTTACAATACAGCTTAATATTTTCAATCTGACTTACAAGTAAACCTACGGAAGTGTCACTCTCCGATTTTTCTGAAATTTGAATATGTTATAATACATGAAAAACTAAGGGACGCGTATTTTTTTTTAGCGGCGGAAAAACATATTTAAGGAGTGAAACGCCCCCCCCAAAATGGGTACTTTACCCATGAGATACCCAAGATACTTTCATACCAAAAATCATTAAAATTGCTTCACTGGTCTCAAAGATATCGTAATTTTTCCATTTTACCCCCCATTTTGGGGGGGGGGCGTTTCACCCCCTAAATATGTTTTTCCGCCACTAAAAAAAAATACGTGTCCCTTAGTTTTTCATGTATTATAACATATTCAAATTTCAGAAAAATCGGAGAGTGACACTTCCGTAGGTTTACTTGTAAGTCAGATTGAAAATATTAAGCTGTATTGTAAAATTTATAATAAGATATTTTACATGTTTAGCACTACTTGGCATCTATTCAATTTAAAACAATAAAGAATCATAAGATTTTAACATATTTTAGAATTATGGAAATTTTACTATATGTATTTTAGTAAAATTAATCAAATATATTTTATATTTTATTGTGGTAGATATTAATATTTTTTATTGTGGTAGATATTAATT
>NJRP01000007.1:2134251-2148896 GCA_003063835.1 Aphaenogaster floridana
GTTACCAATAATATTTGACAGGTTGCCAAGTTGTTCCAAGCTTATTACCAAACATAGTGAAATTTGTAGTGAATTTTACGGCAAAATATAACGAAAGATTCTCTCCGTGTAGGCAAAAAATCCAGCCCGACCGAAAATAGTCTTCATTTCTATATATTGTGGTATAAATATTTAATATATGTATAATTGTATATAATACTATAATATTTAATATTTGTTTTTCCGTGTTTTATTATCAATGCTAAAATTACTAGCAAAATTTCGAAGAAATGTCAGAGATTTTCTTACACGACAAATGCGAGAATATTTATTTCTCTGTTTGCACCGCAACACGAAGCGATAATTAATTTTTCACACCGTATTTTACGATCTATTCAGTGTCTTCTATTTTCCATTTACGACTTCCTCGAAATCGTTAGTATTATTATGTTTCTTGATACTTGGGACGACTTGGTGAAAGATGAGCGAGACAGATTGCACTAGCAAACGTCGTGCAATTCGATAATCCGTGCCTTCTGGCCTACTTTAATATTTCGGGTAACATCGTCCCTTTCGCGTGTGTGGCAAACAGAAACGGCGCGTTGGAGATTGTCCAGGATTCAGCTCGGCTCACTTTAGATTCGGGGATTCGGTATTCGGCCGCGATGCGCGATTTCAATGAGTTATAATTCCCGACGATCAATACCGATGCGCGACCTCCAACGAAATCTCGGCTAAAAATAGCGTGTGTCTTCGTGGATCAAGGAACCGAGGTACCAGGCATCGATATGGACGCGTTTGTTAACAATATCGACGGCTTTGAATGGAAAAAAGCTTCCCCAACTTAACATTTTCGCAGCCGTTGACGTAATTTTACGTCATTTTATATTTATAGGAACGCAGATGACTTTATGAATCATATTTATGATTACAGCAGTTACCTAACAATAAACTGATTTCAAGTTCCTCAAAATGAACGTTTGAACAAAATAGAAAAAAAAATAAAATTTTAAAAAGAAATATACAGAAAAGAAATATTTTTAAAAAAGAGATATTAAATTTTATTTTTATGGAAAAATATTTAATTATTTTTTTAAAAATATATTTAATTTTTTTTAAAATTATTTTGAATTTTATAATATTCCCATATTTATTTATAAATTTGAAATTTTTTTTATTTAGATTTGTAACGTGAAATTTCCATTAACTTCAACAACAAGTGGTTACAAGCATGATGTTATAAAGCAATTTTTTTCATTTTCATTCTCATTTTAATGCCAGAACGTTGCAGCAATCAGTTATAGATTTTTGTAAATTGCACGTGGCTCACAATTTTAGGTCACACGCTAGAATCGCCGGTTGCGAAAGTATTAAGCAGTGTCGAAAGTTATTCTTTCTGCTTATTACTTCATTTATCCAATAAAATCGGCAATCAGATTCCTTCGGAATTCTAGCGAGGATAGGGAAGAATTTTGTCTCGATTTCTATAGGGTGTATTCTATATTTCCTGTATTTTTTTCGTAACTCCAACCGGAAATGCAGAAACGCTCGCTCCAATAATAACGCGATCTATAATACGTAACAACAGCTCATTCCACAATCTATCGATAATATCTTAGATACGTCCGTATATATAATTAGGTTCCCCATTAAAATTTCCGGCTTAAGGTAAAACGGGAAGAATCCGCTTGAAAGAAAGCAGGAAAGAATTATCTGGGACACCCCGTACACATCCTGCTTTCGTGGTTATTGCGCGAAATAATGAGTAGGAGAAAATAATCCGCAATTAATCAAAAGCCATAACCATGAAGGTATAATTCGGTGTGCACCGTGTGTTTTCTGTATCGATAGAAAGTCTGCTTTCCAACGCGTTTTGGAATGATACTCGCCACGTTCGACTGTGCTATGCCTACAGGAAGAGATATCGTAGGAAAGTATCCCTTCTAAGACAATCAATCTCCATTATTCACGATAATACCAACAGCAAATTCCTGAAAATAAACTCGTGACATGTCGGGGTTTGAGTTTCACAATTATATCCCCGAATGAATCAGTTTTTGGCACAAGTTCGAGCAGCGGGTTTGATGAAAAATGGCTCTGCTTATCCTGCACCCCCGAACTTCCGAACGTTTCACTTGACCCCGTGGCAGACACGTAAGCAGTCTTCACGTGCGTCATCGTGACAAAACATTCAGGTTGATCGATTTCAAGGGGCGACCGACCGGCTGGGCCGGAAGTTTTCGTAGGGTGCACTTTTGGCGGAAGCACCGGTTTTGCAGATACCCCAAGTCAATTTTTCTTTGTGACGTCAACAGCCCATTTTTAGAAATTCCAATGTGGCTAATGGAGGTTCGGCTTTACCGCAAAGAGTTCCAGAGTTCCAAAAAGAGTTCGAACGATTAAACGTGAAAAACAGAAATCGGAGGACCGATCTCATGTTTTCAATTATATGGATTTCTTTCTACTTGATATGCGTGAAATATTCCAGAGAGAGACGGAATTGGAAGAAATCTAATTTGCAAATTCTCTGTTATTGCTTTTTTAATAACTTTGCAATTTAATGACGTTTCCAAAAATATTTTCTGTTAGAATTTTTTTTTGTTTCGCTCCACATGTTTATCATGCATGCCATTACGCGAAATAATATATTCACCCCTGCGTACAGGCAGCTGCAGCAATGCGAGACTTTTGTGGGGGACGCGACCCCCTCCCTCTGAATTTGCAAATGCTCACGAATATTTATTGAGAATTAACTCCATAAAGTGGACAACTCTCATTTTCGGAATTTCGATATAATCGATAAAATCCTGATTTTCTTTCTCAAGCAGCTTTTACTAATTACATTGACATATATAAAATTACGAAATCTTGCATGTTGTACAATTATTGTATTGTATGAAAATTATTGTCGAGCAATAAAATTATTTTATTTATATAAATTATTACCGAGTAATTATGTATTTTATGTAAATTATTTACAAATTAGATTTCTGCCAGTTCGTGTTATTTTCATAATAATAATAATTTTTGAATACGTCGACGCTCCCAATCTCATTCCCTGTTTTCTTCACGTCTCAGTAATCCTCAAAGAAAATTGCATTAGTCTTTCTCACGGAACGATCGATCCGCGTTTTATTTGCTAACTTCCAAGAAAAAGTCAGCTTTTTCGATAATTTTCTGTTTGGAGCAAATAGGCCGGGATCCCGGGATCAATAGGCGCTACTACAGAGGCAGGAAATGAAAAGGGGCAACTGTATAGGCACCTCTAGCGTTTTAATTTGCGATCTCCGTGGTTGCGGCGACCCCTTTTTCTTCTCAGGTAACCGCAGAAGAGGAAGCGCATCGCCTTTGCGAAAGGGGCGCACTCGCGGATGCCATCCGGCGCGGCGTCGAGGCGCTTTATATTATCGTGCCCGTGAAATGAGATATGAGGGGGAGAATGTTTATTCGCGGTTTGTCCCCCTCGTTCCGCGCCTCGCGCGCGCGCGAGAACGGCGATAAAAGGAGGAGGCTCATTCCCCTAATTGGAACGTGCGCCAGTTTCGCTTCCGAGGTAACAGGTGGTGCATATACACGCCACTTATTCGCGCGATGTTCTATGTAGACTCGGTGAAAATCTTTTGCCGCGTCACTTCCTAAAATGACACCCACGTTCCTTCGGCCACGTGGATCTTCTGTCTCTCCTGCAAGAGGAGCACCGCCGGATATCACAATAAAATGAACCGCGTTGCGTCATTATTGAACAAACTACTTTCCTCACGTCATAAACATTTTTAAAAAAGGTAAAAAAGGCTCCAAGTGTATGCGCTCTTTGAAGAAAAAACTGTTGTACCAAACTATATCTTGAAAAAAATCCAAGTGGTAATAGCTTTAATTCTCCTTAAAAAAAATATGATATAAAATTGCGTTACCTAATTCAACCTAATATGTATTTTTCAAAAAAATATATGAAATTTTTAAATTGCGCTAATTAGAAAGAGAGTACATATATTACTTCGAAAAATAATTGTTGTACTACTTAAAACAAATAAAACCCAAGTATCTTTAATTCTCCTTAAAAAATTATGATATCATAAAATTGCGTTACCTAATTCAACCTAAATAATATGTATTTTTCAAAAAAATATATGAAATCTTTAAATTGCGCCAATTAGAAAGAATACATATATTACCTAAAAAAATAACTGTTGTAAGGTAGAGCGGGGTCAAAAGTAACACGGGGCGAAAGTAACAACTCAAATATCTATAGATCTATAAAAGACACGTACGTGTGCGTTGGTTATCGCGTGAAGTTAAACAAGCTACAACATGTCTCAAAACGTCTGCGGCCTAGCTACTGCGTGGACGTGTGCAGTGACTAAAATATATTTTCGAAGCCGTAAAGTATTCTTTTTCGAGCGTGTCAATTTTCTAATACAAATATTTCCACTGCAAGTCAGTACTTTGTCTTTTATTTATATTTAAGTTTAGTTTTTTTTGCACATTATAATGATTGTTACTTATTCATTTTTAATATTTTATTATTAAAAATTTTAAATCAAAATTCAAAAACATAGTTGGGGACCATTGTAACATCATTGTCTGGGGTTCAATGTAACGTTACAACCAACTCTGGTTGATGCAATTTATTTCATTTTGAATCATAATTAAACTTTTTTTATTTCAGAATGCCTCGTACCAAAATTAAAAAGACTGATTAATATAAAAAAGTTGAATTTTATAAGAATAAGATTTTATTTTGCTATTTTTCTTTTGTGTAAGAATATTTTAGTTTACTTCTGCTAATATAAGAAAAATTATTATAATTTCGTAGAATAAATACTTTTGATTTTGATTATTTAAAATTACTATTGTCCTCCTATACCGTTACAACCAACCCGGAGTCGGAGGCGATTGTAACATTTTTCATTGTTTTCATTTTTGATTGATAATTTTGATTTTATTTATCACAAAGCTTAAATGTTATGATTTCGATAAGGTAAAATGAATATGTTAGCTTGGGATATAAAACGTTTTTTTTTACTATAATAGTTCTTCCACAATCAAGTTCTAAAGTCAAATTGTTACTTTTGACCCCGCTCTACCCTATTTATTTAAAAAAAATAAAACCCAAGTATCTTTAATTCTCTTTAAAAAATTATGATATTATAAAATTGCGTTACCTAATTCAACCTAATATGTATTTTTCAAAAAAATATATGAAATCTTTAAATTGCGCCAATTAGAAAAAGAATACATATATTACCTTAAAAAATAATTGTTGTACTATTTTTAAAAAATAAAACCCAAGTGTGTGTGATAGTATCTTTAATTTTTAAGAAATAAAATCTAATCGTAAGTAATACGTATCTTTATAAAAAAATTTTTAATGTAAGAAAAATTTTTTGCCACTTTTCCTAAAATGACACCCACATTCCTTCTGTCTCTTCTGCAAGAAGAGTACCGGATATCACAATAAAATGGACTGTGTTGTGTCATTATCAAACAAATTACTTTCCTCGCGTCATAAACATAATATCGTGACCGAGTGATATTTGCATACAACGGACAATAGAGCGCGATTATATAACGAGCAGCTCAGCATTAAGCTGTCGTATAAGACGATAATTAATTTGATGGTATCATCTCGTAGAGATTATCCGATAATCATTTCAGGAAATATAGCGTGGGAATAATCTAGTTAAATGCCGTATGCCGCGCGCGTGTATTATACAATTTTTTATCTCGTACAGAGAGAGGAAGAGAAACAGAGAGAGAGAGAGAGAGAGAGATTCTTTCATTACCGGCGATCATCGAGGCGTAACAATTAATACGGCGAATGGAAGGAAAGCTGAGTAAATTGTAAAATCCGGTGCAGGAAATTAATTATCGTTTCTCGTGCTGCGGTTGCACCGCGGCAAAAAGTAGACATGTACGTATTTATTTATTATGCAAGAAATCCTCTGATATTCCTGCGAAACGTCGCTATCGTCCGTGAAAGGCGGTGCATAATTCTACCGCGTTTTTTCTCCGCGTCGCTAGGTTTAGGGTTAAAAACTCGACCGTTTTTATCGCAATATTTTTCCTTATAAAAAAAAATCGTCACCGCGGATCGATCGATCGGGAGAGCCCGTGAGGTTTAACGGTGCGGTTGAGGTGTCCGCGAACTGCGAAAAAATGTACACACGGTGGCGCATGTATGCACGTATGCGAATGCGCGCGTTGGTAGGTCCCGTAACAAAGCCTTCAATCAAAGCACGTTGCGCCTTTGACATATCCGTAATCACCGGCGTCGTGCCACGCCGCCGTGAGCACCGTTGTTCACGCGTCGATTTGTTTTATCGATTGTGTCAGGCGCCGTCAGTGAACCCCGCAGCCTTTGTCAAAAATCCTCCGCCTCACGTTCGCGGGTAACACGCGCAAATCGCTAATTCGCACTCTTAAGCAAGATCCATATTATCGAGCTAAACCTCGAGCATGAGCCGAGCATGCGTCCATATTATCGAGTCGAACCTGTAGACTCTGTTATATAAAATGAATAAACGAACGGTTATATATTTAACGAAAAACCAAGTTTCCAAAAGTTTATTACTACTTATTATTAATATAAGGTTTTACAACAAATAACTCGCGGACAGTCCCTCGTCCTCACAAATTTATAGTCTTAAATTATCTCTGACAAATTGTTGATCGAATCCCTCTAATCTTATCGTTTCTTCGCTTTTTTTCCAACTCTCTCATCATCTCAATACCTATTTCGTAGAACCGTGAGAGCCGTCTCCCACTCTCGATTTCGGTATTCCTATTGAATATTTCTTCTGTTCCTACTTATTGTTTTCGAAAGAGCTTGTAATATCTGATTGTGAGACTTAATTTACTAATAGGAATCTATATTATTGATCGTTTAATGTCTCACAAACCTTGAGCTGAGGATGTGCGAATCTTTGAAGAGGTTCGGCTGGAAGCTCGTCTCTAGGTTCGGCTTGAGATTTAGCTGGATAATGTGAATTTTGCTTTAACTCGCTTGTGCGTCGTGGCAGGGTAATTATCGCTAATTGGGATATATACGCGTCCGCGGTACCGCTATATGGCTTTTGATTCCTAATTAATGCAAGTAACAGAAGTGGCGCGTGCGGATTCGCGTACCGCCTTCGGCGTCGTATTCAACGAGCACTTTTGCGGAATGCGCCTGTAGCCCCACAGTGGTTGGAAATGTTGGAATTCTTTGAAAGTTCGTCGGGTGCGGGTCGATTATGCGACAGGACAGGTATAGAAGTTATTCAAGACGCAAGCTGTATTGTAAGGTCATCGGGCACCCGCCGCGGTCGGTCAGAAGTTAAGTCCCTAGTTTATAAGTCGCTCAACTTTTATCGACGTATCAATGGAAAATACGTGAATCGAACGTAATTATTCATTCTAGCAGCCGTTTGACTCACGGCGTGACTAATGAATCCGCGGCGAAGTGATTAAGCGCAAAACCTTTAGAGAAGAAAGTAAAATAAAATGGGGCTCCATCTTCTGCATTTTCTTTTTAGGTTTTTAGAATATTGAACGCTTTTATACTGCCTTTTATATTGGCAATAATAGTTTCTCTTGTAATTAATTAATTAATCTTCTTGGAACGATTTAACACGATAATGTAGCGATTTCTCTCTCTCTTTCTCTCTCCCGCCCCTCTCTCTCTCTCTCTCTCTCTCTCTCCCGCCCCTCTCTCTCTCGCATCCGATATAAACATGAACCACGGACACTCGAAAATAGATTTTCTAGCGTGTTCCACTTTCGAAATATTGGAAAGCGTACGTTGACCATGAAGACACATTTTCTCGCTCAATTTCAGGCGGAAAGTTACGTTACCTCATGCGTCACGGCATGACACATTGATATGCATTTATTATCACCGTAAGATATTAGCATCAACTCTTCTTGCGCATTATCCCGCAAGAAAGTAAACGTCGCCGGCGAAAGATCCCCGTCGCGCTTCTGTAATTACCGTAAAAGCTGCGCGGTCGCGCCGATGAGATCGGGTTTACCGCCTTTATCTCTGCTTGAGCACTCGCGATTAAGCGGCTTTCTTTACCTCGCAACAATTACACTATTGCATCTGCACGATAAATATTTAGACCTTAGAACAGAGGTGGCCAAACTTAGAAGCACCAAGATCAGCTTTCAGCTTCCTCACCCCATCGCGACCTACTGTTTCTTGTCGCAGCGATCTATAGGTTTATATGTGAAATAAGCATGTTTATTTTATTTTGTGTTGCGATTGGCCATGAAACAGCAATAATTAGTAAATTAAAATTATTATACCGCTCGATAAAAGCAAAAGCTATGAGAAGGTTAATAGACCAAAATTCGAGCTAACAACAACAGATATTAAATTACAATAAATACATTTATTAAAAGACAAAATAAACGTTCAATAATTAAATTAATTATGGTTACATTGCAATTATAACTGTTGTATTGTGAATTTCAAATTGCCACGCGATCGACCGCCCGAGGGTCCGCGATCGGCCGTTTGGCCACCTCTGCGTTATAATCTGTCTACGTATCAAGGAATTATTTGAAATAAGTAACACGAGTGGCGTCATGTCCATTTAACTAATGAAAAGCTGCTTTGAATCTTGATCGCGAATGCAACAAGCTTTCAGCTTTCTATTGTGCGATATCATGCTAATATATACATTCCATAGTGCTATCACTTAGCATCGCAAACCTTTGTTCGGATACGCTGCGTAGAAAAGAGGACTTAATTAAAAGCTTCATTCGCTTAACGAGAGTCAAGAAGGAAAAAAGGCTCTGTTCGCCAGTTCCATTTGTACGGCATTGCTGCTAAAGCTCCTCCGTTAAACATTTGCGGCCGTTACGGCGTACTCGCGGTATTAAATCTTGGTTATCTTGGCGAGAACTATCGTGAGCGTGCGACAATATTGTGACAGCCCGATCGTGACAGTTTTTCAAGCACACCAAGCGCCAACGGAGAAATATCAGACAGCTGCGTTACGTCATTATTTTCTTCCGAATGACCTGGATTCTTGTTTGTCCCCATCGATCGCGCGAATCAATATCTCGGAAAAATTTCACGCGTCGAATCCGCCACCGACGCGATGCGGCGTACAAGAGAGAGGGGTAGTTCATTATAATAAGACCGATAAAAATCTCGGCTCTACGCGGACGATAACGGGGTATGCAGGGGTACCTATTCACACGGGATATTCGACCGTTGTTTAATGAGCCGAGCAATTATCTCAAGCACGCGGAGAGAATAATATGCTTGACCTACGTTTACGACAAAACGGAGATAACACGATAAAGCCATAAGAAAATTTTCTACTTATTTATACAGCGGGGAAGTGATTGTTCAAATAATACATATCGATAATAGCGAGCCACCAGAAGTTTTCGAACTTGCGAGAAATATTCTAAAGCCTTGTGTCCACGATGCCAGAACTTGGTCCAAGTTCTCGGTCCGAGAAACGTACTTACCCGCATAGAAAACTTTTTGGGATCTAATTAGAATCCAGTCCGATTTCCCCAAATAATTATGGATTCTGGTTGGGAAACCTATGAAGATTCAGATCAGAAGTGTAATGTTTTGTAAATTCGATTCTAAATAGGAAATCTGATCAGCTCCTGAATGGGAAATCTGATCAGATCCTGAATGGGAAATCTGGTCAGAAATAGCCAATAAAATTGTCGCTTTTCCGTAAAAGCTGCAAATTGATTGGCTACAAATTTCTCGGTCCGAGAACTTGGACCAAATTCTAGCATCGTGGATACAAGGCTTAAGAGTTTATTGAAAAGATTACTTCCCATAAAAATACTGTTTGAATGATAAACAACAAAAATCGAGCCGCTGATGCGGGTCCGCTCCGTAGGGGAAAATAACAAAGACTTCCATGTACTCCACTTTCACGAAGTACGTGAGCGGCCCTGGCGGAGAAATACCGGTCGGCCCTCCCCGTGATTTCTTTCTCTCGCTCTAACGTCCTCGGCGGTGTAATACGGTGTTATCGTCCCTCGGGACAATACGAACGGCGAACACTCTGAGTCATCGTCGTCGACTGCCAGGGAAAAAGTCCGCCACGACCGCCACCGGCGCGGCGCGGCGGCTCGTTACGGTTCCCCCGTTCGTCGTTACACTCAGCGGGCGGGCGATCGATCGATAATGCTTTCTGCCCGTTTCTGGAATCCCGCTTCGCGCGATAAAATCCCTCGCGGTCGTGACGCCGCGGTGTCGCGCCGCCAAAAAACCGCGCCCGAGGTCAGGATCGCGCCGCGGAAAGCACGAAACGCGCCGCCTCGTCCGGGTGTGAGTCAAGATATCCGTCCTAAAGCACGTGTTAAACTACGCATTGGAGACTGAGAATTGCGAATTGGAGATTAGAATTCGACTAATCAGAACGAAGATAATGAAGATTAAAATTATCCGATTGGTGAAATTCTACACGGAGAAAATTTTATATTAAAAATTACTATGTATGGCAGTATAGCCGTGGACCATTGCTGGAATTATAAAAATATTTACTATATTTCAATTGAAAAATATAGTAAATATTTTTATAATTCCAGCAATGGTCCACGGTTACTGCCATACATAGTAATTTTTAATATAAAATTTTCTCCGTGTAATCTCCAATTCGCAATCCTCAATCTCCAATGCGTAGTCCGACATGGGGTGCGTTCAGATTCCTCACCCGAGTGCCCTCAGGTATCGTTTTATCCTTGTTCAACATTCAGTAAACAACAAGGATAAAATGATACCTGGGGACACCCAGGCGGGGAATCTGAACGCAGCCATGGGCTTAACGCGGACCACCCATTCGCCCTATCGGGGGGTTCTCCCCAATGTTGAAAAACCAGAGATTAAATAATTCGGAGAAAACGTCGAGATACGCAGATGCGTGTGCGTCCGTGCGCGCGGAAAGGAAAAAATTATATAAATAAATCCGAGAATAGAGTCTGCGCAAGACGGATGACCCACGCATCAGTGTAACTTCAAACCACGTGTACGTTCAAGAGTCAAGCCCGAGTGGGTAAATACTCGAGTGGAAAATCCGATTGCGCGGTCTTAGAGCCATAGCACACAGAAAAACATAAGCAGTAAGACTTAAGCAGTAAGCAAATTGTAATCATAATCATAATCTCAATCACATATTCGAGAATTGTCGAAAACGTAAGGCTACCATTTTAAAATTCTCGGCTTGGATTGGTCGATTCGTTTACTGCTTAAGTCTTACGTTTTTGTGTGTGCTATGGCTCGTCTACAATACGCGAAGTAAGAAGTAAGAGTGGATGTAAAAGAAATAACCTTTCGGTGTAAAGCGGTGTCTACAATGAGATTTTAAGTCGTAAGACTTAACATATCGACCAATCACAGTTGAGCATTCTAAAAGTACGACCGCAATTTTGATTGTGATTGGTCGATATGTTAAATCTTACGACTTAAAATCTCATTGTAGACACCGCTTAAGGGAGCTAAAGTAAAGGCGTAAGCGAAATAAATTATTTTTATTTCTTACTCCAACTTCAGCCCTTACTTTTACGCTCGGCCAATCAGAGCGTAGCCGGTCAATGCTACAAATATTTAAAAAATTAATCCTTACTCCTTACGCCATGCTTACTCCAGGTATTATAGACGACGCATTACTTCGCCAGACGCCGAGCTCCCCGGCATCGATACTCTATCTTTAATATCAGCCGGACGTTGTGACGCGGGAGATATCACTGGATAGAAAATATTGCTAGCGTCGCCAGCACTGCGCGCTGGCGATTTATCTATGCGCGTAACTTTGTGGCGCATTGTACTTTTGCGGTATATTGTTTCTCGTCGATCTCTTTGCGCGCACGCTCTCTCTCTCTCTCTCTCTCTCTCGCTTGTTCCCGACATTTTTATGAAGCGATAGACTAGAAGGGTCCGCTCCGCAGTTTTCAGAAACCATGTATTATGTTCAAGGCTGTGCCGGTCGCATCTGACCGGAAATACTTCAGCTGCCTCGTCTCGACCCCAACGCTGTCCCGTCCGTGAGAACAATCGATGCGCGTTATGCGCGCAGGTTAATTTCATAGATAATTTCATAGAAATTGCGTAGGCATAACATCGCAACGTATCGATTAATCAAATTGCGTGTTCGAAGGCAATTACTATTTCAACGGGTTAATTATTGATAAGATTTAAAGCAGATTCAAGAGGGATTTTGGGACGCCGACATATCAATTTAGCGTCTTACCGTTGGCATTCATGCTGAATATTTTACGGCAAACGGAGCTTTCTTCTACATGTAAACTGAATAATAAAAGCATCCTCTTAGGAGCTTACGGGAGAAAAGAACATAAACGTTGAATTCGCTTTTCTGTGTACAATGTAGCAGCCTGCGTGATAAAGGCACGTTACAGTTAGCTTATAATTCACATTTAAAACGATCTTACATGCACTATGCCACAAAATTAAACGTTTATTGCTCTCAATATTTTAACGAGAAAAATGTATAACATTCAGAGAGCTAAAATCGATAGACCGCGGGATTCAATTAAGCGAAGTCTTGAGCATCTTCCATTAATGAATTGGTAATTATCGGAGGAAGCTCATTTTCCTTTTCCTATCTAAAACCGCGTAATATTTGCTTTGCTCATACCTGATACTATCGATCAAAGCTTGGTTTAGATCGGTTTTAGATCAAAAGTACACATCGATCGATTTCCGCAGTAAAGTCAAATCTATATCTAGCCGACACAAATACGGACTCTTTCTCTTCAATATAATAAAGCCCCTTTGGAAGGCGAAATTCGTTTCCGTGACATCATGCAAACTTTATTCCGTCATACGGCGAATTGCGGATTGGAAATGTCGTCGCGTTTCACCGGGAAATAATTTGTCGTAGGCGTGCGTCTCGCGACGGCCCCGTTTCCGTGCTTTACGAGAAGAAATAAAAGTCGCGCGACGACGGAGGCTGCTGTTAGATCGATAAAATGAATAGAAGCCGATCTCCCGATGACGGGAATGAATAAGCGTAAGGCGAACGACGAGGCGACAGCGTATAACTCGATCTTGAAATGCGATGCAATATCGTGTATAACGCTGTGCGTTATAGCAACGCACGTGGCGTGTTTTAAAGCGCGACACGCTACAAAAATCGCTAACGAAATTGTTGAGCCCGCTATAAGTGGATTACTCAAATTTCTATTTCAATAAATAGAATAATAATAATAAGAGTCACCTATAAAAAATATGACGAAGAATTTAAAATTTAAAATATTGTAATTCTTCGTCATATTTTTTTATAGATAATTCTTATCATTATTCTATTTATTGAAATAAAAATTTGAGTAATCAACTTATAGTGAGATTTTCGTAAAATGTTTCTTGTGTTACTCTCTTGGTTGCTTGTTCTTAATATTTTTTACTTAAATTACTAAATCATAATTTCGCTGCAAGAGACGTTTCATTAATTTGTCCTCCGAAATCTGGAGAGACGGCTATAAATAATTTAAAAAAGTACGCGCAAATTTATGCAATACGTTTTGCTCTGTATGAGCGGACGCATTCGCGCGGCGCATAAAATTGAAATATCATGCAACATTTAACGGCGATGCGACGACGCCACACAGACTCGGCAACCCTCGACACCGACCAACCGGATATCATGGAACGCGCGGATTTCCGTTCCGAGCCCGTGCGAGATTCTTTTTCATTTTTCTTTCTTTTTTCCTCCTCTCGACCACACGCACGCGGCATATTATTTATCGAGAAACGACCCCGGACGCTTCGTCGTTGACGAAAAAAGCGCGTTTTCCGGTGCAACGTAATTGGAGAGCAATATTTCTTTTATAGTGGTCCCGAGACGTCTAGATCTAATAAGGCATCGGGATATATTGTTGGAGATGTTCCAGAATTATTACTCACAAGAAATTGTTAACTTTTTACACGGGGGTACCGCTTTCCAGCCGTTTTCCTTAACGATTCCCGTACAGGTTCGTGTAACTACTGGCGAGGCCGGTAGAAAAAAAATCGCACAAAACAAGAGACAGTTATTCCGAATTGTAAAGTACATCGCCGCGTCGCGTCGTTCTCCGTTCCGCGATTAATCCTCGCTCGATTTAATCTGAGGCTCTACATTTATTTACTCCCCGTTGAATGCACTCGATTTACTTTAAGCAACCAACCGACTACGTTTAATCCAGGAGACATGGCTTTTTTTATTTTTCTGAAACGGAATAAGGACGAGCTAGCAAACGAGGAGAATGAAAGAGTCCCATTTAACTTTCAACTGTCCTCAAAATGACGAACAGAATTAAAGAATGTATTTAATGCGCGCGTATTTTTTATACATAAGAGATATTTAATTTTCTCTTTTTCTCTCCAAGACATATTATATCGCTCATTTGCTACATCAACGACATAATTCAAAAAACAAGGTTTTTTGGAAAATGAGTTTGAACGTTTTGAATTATTAAAATTATTAACACTTTCGCAGCCGACGATTCTAGCGCACGACCTAAAGCTGGAAGCTGCATGCCATTTACAAAAATCTATAGGTAGCTGGTTGCCGCAAAGTGGCATTAAATAAGAATAAAATTTAATTTTATATAACAAATATAAATATGAAAACCCCATATCGGTCGCGGCGGATCTTGGTGCCTAATAATAATTATTTTGTGAATATTCCTGCTCATACACGAACTGCGCA